>JAVQJG010130869.1:0-28332 GCA_036024015.1 Craterocephalus amniculus | reverse complement strand
TTCAGTTGATTTGTAATGAATACACAATGTATGACATTTCATGTTTTTTAATTGCATTACAGGAAATAAAGAACTTTATCACAATATTCTAATTTTCTGAGACAGACCTGTATACTGATATTCATGCATCTTAAAGTGTCTCATGAGTGTTGCTTTTACAAGTATTAAATTTGCACTGAGGCCTACAGAAAACAAGCTGTGCTGATTTCTTAATGTGACTGCAGAAACCCAAACACAGCAATATTGCAGACCTACTCCCAGCAATCTGAAGAGTTTCTTTATCGACAAACTTTTTTTTAGGCAGGGGTGTTCATAATATTCGGTTCAATGGAGTGCAGGTGTTGGGTGACTAACCTGCCCAGCTTAAACCCAGCTGTTCAGAAATAATATTGATTTTGATCTCAGTCCTCTCCATGGCGTTCACTGTGGCTAAAGAGAGAAATAAGGCAGCTTAAAAACATAAATACTCTAACATACAAGTCATCTAAATACAAAACAATAAAAGTTTACTGAATTAAAAGACTATATAGTAACAGACTCAAGGTAATATGTGCATGAAATTACATGACCAGGCAAGCAGATATTAATAATTTTCCAGAACTGTTTTTTGATAAGGAAATAATTTAGTTGTGCTTTTTGATAACTATCTTGAATAAACTCTAAACAGTTGCTTTTAGACTGTTTTAACCCCCCCAATTTCAATTAAACATCTTAATAACTTAGTATGGGCTTGAGTTGCACCTAAAATTCTTAATAGCAATACTTACCTTTATTGCTCTGTTGGAGGAAAAAAGCAACACACAAAACCCGGGGGTTAGGACACCATGAGGACAGGGGTTCGTAAAGGTGTTAGTCCCAGAAGTAGCATTCAGTAACCATTACAGAGGGACTGAGTTGCAATGTAGCAGTGCTGTGTATTTGATAGACAGAAAAGGCCTTTCCTCCTCACCCACCATCAGCTCCCTTTAATCCAACCAGAACAGTCAACTTGACTGCTTGTTTACAAAAGGCCAGCATAAGGGCTCCTCTGTCTAGCTCCACTGCGAGGTCCTGCCCATTCTCAGTGCTAAGCTACGGTGCTAATGCTAACATTACCCGCTGCCATGCTTTGGAAATCGCAGTGGAGACACCAGCGGCATGCAAAAATCACATAACAGAAGTCATTCATCGATTATCATAGCTATCAGGACACTCAGGACGAGAAGGCTAACACGCCAGGTGACATGGAGCCATTTTGGGTCATGTTTCAGATTGCTGCTAGTATTTTTCACATTCAACCTGATTTCCTGTAACTGCACTGCGAATAACTCTGGGGGCTGTAGAGCAGTGTGTTGCATCAAAGGCTTGGTCTTTGTGCCATGCGTGCACATGAGACAGATCAGGGCAAGTAGAATGGGCGAAGTAGGAAGCAGGGCTGTGGGCAAAAGGGGCAGTGCAACATTCTCTGCCCATCTCCACTGTTTGTATATGAGGTCAGGCATTAAAGACTCACCAACACCAGGCTCGTTCAGTGCACTGTAGCGCTCCCTTAGGGCCAGAGGGGTTAAAGTTCGTCTGCGCTCTTCACTTCCAACAACCTAAAAAAATAGAGGAAATTTCTATTTTATTAAAGGAAATGATACAAAACTTTTTAAAAAGTTCAATGATATCAATGCGAACCCTTACATTGAGTATCAATGGCATGAACTGCAATGTTTTAATTTTATTTTATTTTAATTTAATAATCGAAGTGGGAAATGCGAGTAAAACCTTGGAGTCTGAATAACTTTAAAAAAGCAGCTCTAAAGTAATTCTAAAAGTATCAGCAGAAGTCCTAAAGGTCTGTCTGTCTGAAATCCGCCGTTTATGTCATTTTTATAAACCCTCCTCCCGCTCAGCAAACACAAAAGGTCATTTTGCAAGTATTCTTTGAGGTGCTTAGAATTGTTACTTTTTGGAAAACAGTGAAAATTAAATGCAAATGACTCATCCTATAGGATGAGTCACCCTCAGGGATGGAGACAAATTTGGCATCCAATAAAATGTGCTCTATATTTTTCTCATTGGCTAGCCAATTTTCCTCATTGGCTAGAAATGGAAATGACTTTGAAGAAGGCCTATTCAGGTCAGTGCAGCCACCCAATCTGAGCTTTTTGGCCTTTTTGGACGAGAGACAACCTCTTTTGCTTCAGAATTACAATAAACCCGTAAGAATGTTGCCACACTACTCGCATTTAGTGGGGACTTCTAATTGAAAACATAATATATGTACTACGACTGTTTTTCAGTTAGTCTGAAATAAATTAGAAAAATATTCTTCACTTCCACTATTGGATAAAATCTCAGAAAACTTTAGAATATCACAGGAACAAAGCTCCCTTTCATCAGACAGATTTAAGCAGCAATTGTGTGGATGCAAGTGGACTTATTTTTGCAGGCAAGTCCTTACCTTGACACAAGGTGGCATGGTTATGTTCAGATTACACAGTACATGCTGCGCGTCCTCATACTTGGTGCATTTCCGCAGAAAAGATAAAAACCCAGCGGCATCCTTGTTGCTATCTCTGACCTAGCACAGACCGGTGACAGAAAGAGAAATAGAGCAAGAAAAAGAGGAGGGAAAGAATGGATAAGGGGACGGCCAACAGAGAAAATGACAGATATAGGAATAAGGAGAAATGGAGAGGATGAGGGAAGAAGGAAGTAAAAGGAGGAGCACAAGAGTGTGCACAAGAAGAGAGAAGGAAGTAAGCAGAAAAGTAGCAGAGGGAAGAAAAAAACAGACCAAAACAAGTGTTAGACCCCTCAACAGCGTCTTGAGCAGGTGGCACACTAACATGGGACGAGAAGCAGGGGGGAAACAGGGATGGAAGCAGTCCACAGGCAGGCAAGAGGGAGAGATTTACCTGCACATTTTACCTGGACGTCTGTCAGACCAGACAGTTACAGAGTGACCGTGAGAGAGAGAAAGAGAGACAGTGAGACAGACACGTACAGACAGGCAAGGCCGCAAGATAGGAAGGCAGGCAAAGAAAGTGAGGGAGTCACAGGACATGCAAACAGTTACCCAAGAGAGTTGACAGCTAGATAGGTAAGGTTGTTGCATGGCTACACAAAGTCAACTAGCTGATACTGAATGGTATTGTATGTGATATTGACAGACACTTATGGAGAGAAAGAATGCATACAGCACAACAAAAAATACATTGATGTGGTCACAGGACAGACATGAAATGGCTTGTACACATACTGTACAGTCAAAGGGAAGAGTTTGAGAACTCTTTGGATTTACACAGATTTGTTATTTGAGGTCTAATGTTCACGTATTTAGATCAGGACTGGCATGATTTAGTAGCTTACTGAAGGGTATTGATGTTGCACCAAAACAGTAAATGTGGGCTAAAATTCCGCCTCTCAGCTAACATTGTTCACAATGAAATTGATGGCAGAGCTAGTTTAAGTCGTGACTCGGTCTTTTCCATACATGAATGTTCTTCTGCAAATATTTTGCTGTAAATTTAATTGTATGTTCTACCTCTCAAGGGATTAAGACTTAATTTTTTAAGCCCATACTATTTTGTTTCCAATAATGAGATGGTGAAGTGTCCCCAAGCCACATGTCCTCCACCACACCTCATGATACATTTTTTGTGTTAGTGCACTGTGCCATTGGACCTAAAACAAATTGATGAGCATTTTAACAGTGTATTTTTTTTTTCATGTTTATAGTGATGCAAATTTCTCACGGTCCGGTCATTAACAAATATTTCAACTAGTTATTTAGATTTTGTTAAAATCTTTCTGCATAGCATTCTCTACTCTTCTCTCTTTATGATCTTTGTGACGCTCTAAATTAGAAATCTTTGATTTCGTCTTTTCATGGAACTTGCATGTCATCCAATGAATAGTGGTTTACACCAGCATCACTTTCTGGAGCAAAGTTGATGCTACCAGTAACCAGAGTAGATTTGTCTTCATCAGCATAGCATTGTTGGGGACCTTTACGATGTAGGCCTCCAATTTAATCCATCTGAGTAGCTTTTGTGAAAGGTAGAAACTCACACATTCTTATCCTTTTTCTGTTTCAGGTTTTAATAGTTTTAGAGACCATTTTTATCTTGGTAGTGACTTAGACCAGACAACTTTTTTATTATCCATGCATATGGAAATCTTGGAAATGCCAAAGTGTTCATTACTTGTAACTGTGTGCACAAAGTATGACAACATGTTATCTGTGATAAGAAACTGGGGAGAGAATGATAATTAGGTGTAAAACAAAATCACACATTTTACAGTGATATATGTATTACCAAAAGAAATGTGTTCATCCAGAGAAAAAACAAAACAATACAGTATATAAAATTGGCGGGGTATTTCTTATTGCATAGTAATCTAAACTGGATGACAATTCACATAAAATAAAATCTATACTGAAAATATAAATTTAACTAAATTCCACTATTTGATTTATCTATCTATGATCTGACATCCATATAAAAGTAGTAGGGGCATCACAATATTCGCATCTCACAATACAATATTTTCACAATATGAACTTCGCAATATGATATGTATTATGATATTGTATAAAGGCTCAAAATAACGAGAATGACAGAATAAAGATGCTTTGACCAATATTGTCATATTAAAGGTTATGACATTTTGAACAGCTTGTAAAAGCTTTGCTAAAGTATCAAATTAAAGTTTGTACAGCTCAACATGTATATATGAAGAAAAGACAGCAGGCACTATGTTAAACTTTACCTTAGGCATTAAAAGAAAACCTGTTTGATAAATGAAGATACCCAGGCAAAGAAAGAATCATGGTCAATGTAGTTTAGTATGTTCAGTTTAGTATGTTCTGTTCCCCTAGATCAGACTGAAAACTATTATTTTTGCTTCAAGACACACTGCTTTATACTGTAGGAAGACCGTGACGATATATTATCAATTTACCCAAGGTGATATCGCAGGATCACGAATATTATGACACCCCTGATAAATAGATATAATATAAATTCAAAAAATGGATCTCACTGTTGGGTAAATACTTTTTCTGTGTGCTACAGTGGTTGCTGAGAGAGCAGAGCAATGTTGTGGCAAGAACTCCCAGCCAACAAGGACAGAGAAAAACTAAAAGTCACCAAAACCAGCATAGAAACAGGCTATCTGGGGTGATCATTGGATACCCAGGATGGAAACTAGCTGGTATGTGGATCTCTGAAAACTGAACCCAACAACAGATAAAAAAAGAAAAAAAAAAAGAAACAAAACATCACAACACTGTATGAATACATGGCAAGTGAAAGATAAGCGTGCATATGAATAGTCAGTTAGAGACAGACCTTGACAGAAACAGGCAATCTGTTATCTCTGAAGGCTTGGAAGCTGAAGCTACGAGGCTGTTGAGTGGCCTTCCGAATGGGCACCAGGTTCCCAGAACACTCCAGGTGCAGTGGCATGCCCTCCATGAGCTGTCACAGAATATCAAAATACATTATTTCATGTCATTATAGAAACTAAAAGCTTAGAGCAGCCAAATCATATTCACAAAAACATTGCTGGTAGAAATACTCTATGAATAAGTAATAAAATCTACTGCTTTTCATAACCCCTTTGCATTTAGTACCCATGCTGGCCTTATCCCTTTACCCTGGTGCTGACCTCAATATCTCGACTGCGGGCCACTTCTGTGAAGTTTTCATGCAGTTCCAAAGTTTTGTCCATCTTGTCATCTGTCATGCAATAACAACGCAAGCGCCCCTCACGCACTTCATTCATTTTTGCAAAAATAACAAACTTGGCCATGTACGGAACCGCCATGAGCTCCTTGTACAGCAAGTTAGCAAAGGTCACCACCTCGGCCGTGCGTGGACAGTCTGCCAGCCAGAATCTGGACGTGGAGGAAGAGACAAGACGAAGACCTTCAGTGTGTACAACGAAGTAGGGAAAGGAGGATGACTGGCAATGAATTTGTCTTGATTTCTGCTCACCTTGCAGACACATTGGTGGTAAAACTGGCACAGTTGTTGGCGTACATGAGTTTGGTGGTTCCGGTGATATCCTCCCACTGAGCTGGTGCTGTTCCACCTCAATTAAAACAACCAGACTCTATCATTCATGAAATGACATTTCTATTACATATATTACATATATACTTTAAATAGAACTTTGGACTTTCTTTAAATCACCTGTCAAATGATTTCTATATTACCTATAACACTGCAGAGGAGACGCAAACTAGTGGTATCTCCCTCTCCAGCATCACGAGGGCTCTCCCTCCAGGATGGCGGTAAAGGAATGCGTAGTCCAATTGGACGGTGAAATTTTCGCCGGCGTGGTTCGATGGTAACCACCGGGCTGAAGGTTGCCTGGTTACCAAGCTGCCTTGTGAGCAGTTCATCAGGGATTGGTTGCGCCTGGAGATTAAGCAGTGATGGAAAAGCTTATTGGGAAGATGCAAAAGACGTTTAGTTAAAAAAAGCTCTTAATATAAAATGATAAAATGTGTGAAAGATGACTTTGGACACAAATACAGCACAGCAAGTCCAAAAGGGTAACACAAAGGTGTGGAGCTAACACAAAAAAGGCAATAAATGAGTAAGTGTGCAGTAAACGGAACCATCAAACCCGCAGCCATACTCACACATGCAACAAATTCATAATCACAAGTGACCCAACTCAGATCAGTGCATCAGCTTGGTCAGTGTGGCTCACAACTTAAATCAGGGAACTGAGGAGTGACGGATGGCTGGATAAAAGGAAAACATAAACAGACCAGCGTAAGGCAAAGCTCAGACCCATGCAGCTTCCTGACATACATCAGTGCTGTGAGAATGTAAAAAAAAATGTGGTCATGTGACCAAACAACGGGCATGGAGGACCAATAATCCATCATAATCTTTCTTAGTAATGAACATCAAAGGGGACCAAACACTGGTTTTACTGCTTGTCCAGATGTAACATTCATTGTTTAAATATCAAAATTCAACATGTGAAGAAATCAGTCCACTTACAGAAAGCATTACAGTCAACCAAATCTCCATCACGTATTGCACAACTCATACACATTCAGACATCAACTTAAAGGCAAATTTCTTTTTGTCAAATTGCAAATGAAAGAGACTGGAAGCAGTGTAAACAGAAAGTGGGCCAAACATGCTGGCATGAACGGCAGAGTTACAGAATAAGCTCTTTTGTCATCAGCAATGTACAAAATTAGGATTGTGTCGATTGCACAAATAACAAAAGACATGCAGTCCATGAAAATGTATCAGTACTGGATCTATCAAAAACCTCTAACTTCTCCATACCGACTGCCTTCTACTTCACATCTACAATCATTTTATCCATCTTATTACCTGCAGCCCCAACCTCACTCTCTTGGTGACAGCCGTCTCAGGGAAGATAGCTTCGACACGGGGAACCAGCTTACTGGTCAGCCGCCCGCCCTCTGGACCAATGAGATCGCTTTCCTGTTGAATGCGGGAGACGACCGCAAAGTAGAGGGGGAAGTCGGTGGAGATGATTCTACGGATTCTCTTCTTCTCCAGCTCCTCTTGACTTTCCAAGTCTACAAACAAGTAAAAGGATGAAAAGAAAGAGGGGAACAGTAAGGTTTTTTTGCCTTGGTTGAAATATATTTATATTTATCAATGTGATGCTGCTGAGACACTGCTGAGGTGTCATGGACAGCGACTGTCTTTGAAATGAAGCTGACCTTCGTCCATGCCATTTAGAATAGTTTCCAACACTTCATCGCCATAACGATTGCGATGTTCCTTCCAGACTGATCCATTTTCACTACGAAGGACTACAAGCTCTCGATCACCATGGCCCAGTGAGGCAAAGTGAGGGATTTCCACTATCACAGGTCTGAGGAGGAAACAACCTCATTAAAACTTTTCTAACAACACATGAATGAACTATTGAAATATAATATTACAAACTGGCACACGTATATGTGCACAATTATTTGTAAATATATCAGACACCAAAAGTTCCCTAAGAACACGTTTGACTTACCCGAGGAATTGCATACTGGACGGGCCCAGGGAGATAATCCGGCTTGCAAGCCCCTCCCCCTCCACCAGTGGAGGAGGTGTGGTCAGTTTCTGGGGTTTAACGAGCCGGCAGGTGATGCGGGTTGGTGCAGCGCAGGTCCGAGGCGGGATGATCACCCTCAGGCCGTGGTGTCTGCTGCCTCGCATGGAGCCTCCACGAGCATCCACCATGAAACTCACCAGGAAGCTGAGTGTCACATGGTGAGGTTATGATTTAATTAAAAAGTACAGATGGAAACTTGATTACATTTAGCAATGAAAATAACTAGATTGAGCCATAAACTTTAAAAGCCATTACTGTGATTTTCTAATGGGAATTCTTCCCATTGAAGATTTTTTAAAAAATAAATTAACATTGTGCCGTATCAATATAATGGACTTTAATGGATGTAATCTCAGCACACTTTTGACTGTCCCAGTAGGCCATCACTCTGCAGTAGAATGATGTTTTCCTGTCTGCGTTCACCACAGATGCAGCTGAGCTCCACTTATCAGCACAGAATGCTAACCAGCATGTACAGCAGTTCCCTCAGTTGTGGAAACTGACTCTACAGGTACCAATGTGAAAAAAGTTGATGCAAATGTATGTTCTTAACTCAGTAACAGCATGCAGCCGGTGGGACTAAAATGTGTTGTGGAAGCTAGGTTAAGAATATCTAAAAAGAATTACCTCCACATAGATGCTCAGAGTCAAAGTTTCCAAGCAGAGCATTGCATTGTAATAAAATGACTAGTGCCATCAACTTTGACATCAGTGGGGTTAATCCTGTGGCTCATTTATCCCCTTTTAGGCACACATATAGTGATAGCAGTGGACCTGTCAAGGAAGATTCTTATCCTCCATTAGATACTACTGATGTAGTATTCACTGTAGAGACCTCATTCAAATGGTAGCAATGTAAACACCTGCAGTTAACTAACCGTATACATCCAGCTCTTCTCTTAGAGCCACTGCTGCCATTATCTTTGAGGACATTTGCATTAACTTAAAAAAATATTTGCTTGTGTGTGTTGGTTGGACTTAAAGAAGACTTTAAAAATAAACTTTAACATGTTAGTCTGACTGGAATAGAGAAAATCGATCAGAGAATATGGTCTGAAGATTACAAACTGTTTATAGCAAGAATGAGAAGTTGACTTTATCCAGTATGTTGGTTTGTTTAGACATCATGAATAAGGTAAACCTGTTTACCTAAGTTAAGGGGGAAGGGCCATTCCTTACCCATCATCTAACCACCTGTTCAGCTTTCTTATAATCAGTTCACTTTCTCAACATTGTAGTTTTATTCTCTCCATCCACAACATATGTTTCACCAGAAAACAACCATAGTTAGACAGGGATCACAGGAGAGAAATCTTCACAAGGGTAAGCAAACACAAGATAGCACTCTCAACCAAGCATTTAATAGGTTTAAAAGGGTTCACACTGGCCTTACACATTTCCACAGTTCTCATTGTGTAAGAAGGCAGTACAGGACAGGATGGATAGCATGCACCTCGCTGGTAGATAACTTCATAAATAGATGTAAAATGCAGCTTCTAAGAAGTCTGAACGATGTCCAATTCACTCCTTTGACAAGGTACCAATTTGCTGCAAGCTAAATTTTGTTGGCTAAATTTTGTTTACAGGCAAAACTTGTTCATCAGGAAATACGTCAACTGAGAAAGAGGACAATACTAACAGGCTGAAAGAGGGCACGTTGTCACTCATCCCAGAGGAGTTGGACATACATTAATAAATCAATTCCCCTCCTGTGCTGGCAGAAGACCAGCAGCCCAATTAAATGGCCCAGCTGAGTTACCACGGCAGCGTGACGCAACTGAGAACAAAATCATAGTGTATGATGATCAGTTTTCACTGAAGCTGCAGAGTCATTCTGCAGCATTAACAGTGCAGCAGCAGGTCTCATGTGTGGACTTTATGAATATGTCCCCATATATGGAAATCTGGGTTTTTCCTCTTGTAAGTACTACAGCATATCTGCATGATTATATGACCAGAATAACCTTCAAAACTGATTTACCACCCATTTGAGATGGTTTCATTCTGCACACAAGCTACGAGACTATAAATATAGCAGCTTCTTGTAGCTTTTCATTATCTTTGCAGACTTTATTATTATTGGCATTAACACTCACTTCTCGTCACTATTATGGATGCAGTGCTTACAAAATACATTAGTAATGCTCTTAATTTTGCTGAGTCTGCAAAAAGGTTATAATAAGCCTAACAAAAGATATGAGGTAATAAAATCTGAATGTCTATAAAAAAAACGATGATTAAACAGTAGCAAGATGTTCCGATTAGCTCACCCTGTGTGAATGGGACTGGCCACGGGGCTGACATTGTCTGACGTCTCGGTAGCTGGACTGCTAGGGATGAGCGAGTCTTCGTCATACTCTTTTGGCAAAGGGATAGGGGTGTGCTAAACTCAGAGAAGGGGAAAAATGAAAGGCAGTGAAAAATGTTAAGGCTGTAAAATTAAAAGAACTGAAAGGATTAGGACAGAGAAAAGAGTAGAAAAGATGGATAAATGGAGAGAGGTGACAGAAAAGGGCAATAAAAATGCTCCCCTTGTTAAAAGGAATGAGAGGTGATGACAGAAAAAACTAGAGTAGATAAGTGAAGAAAACAGAAGAAACAGAAAAAAAGAAGAAAACATGTCTTCTCAAACATAACATACAATCACTGTCCACTTTATTAGGTACACTTGTTCATTGGTTGTTAAGCTGAGGATATGGCAGAAACGCAATCCATTAGGCATGTAGACAAGGGCAAGATGAATTGCTGAACTTCAAATCGAGCACATGAATGGGGAAGGAAGGGGGATTTCAGTGACTTTAAACATGGCATGTTTATTGATTCCCTGGCTTTAACTGTCTCTCCTGTCCGCTTAGCCAACAATTCCCACTTGTTCGTCAAAATTGGATATTGTCTGGTCTGATAAGTCTTCATTTCAGCTGTAACATTCAGATAATAGAGAGTTGAATGAAAACATGAAAGCATGGTCCATGCTGACTTGTGTCAACAGCTGTTAGTAGTGTAACAGTGTAGGGAGCATTTGATTGGCACACTTGGAGCCCCTTCGTACAAACAGAGCACCATGACAATAGTGTACTGTCTTTTAATGATTACTTCCAGTAGGACGGTGCAACATATTACAAAGATCAAATAATCTCAAAGTGATTTCTTGAATATAGTGACTTTGCTGTTTTCCAGTAGTGTCAACCTAAAACAGCACATATTGGATGTGGTGGAATGCGATATTTCATCATGGGTGTACAGCCGATAAATTATCAGGAACTGTGCGATGCTATCATTCCAGTTTGGAGCAAAATCTCTGACAAACATTTCCAATGCCTTGTTGAATCTGTGCTACCAAGATCTAAAGCAGTTCTGCAATCAAAATGAAATCCAACTCACAACTAACAGCTTGTGCCTTATAAAGTGACCAGTGAGTGTTTTGAGGACCACAGAATAAAGTGATAAATGCTCACAAAACCCACAATTGAGGCATACCTGGTCCAGCTGAACCGTCTCTGGTGAGACACAGGGAATCCGGGGAATAGCAGGGGAATAAGGTCTGCAGCAGCGGAAATGGGAAGACAAGACAAAGTCAAAGAGTTTTTACCAGCCTTTCTGAACAGCCTAGCTCAGCCCCAATCAGAAATCACTACTGTGTGACTCACGTGGTACCCATACCGCCCTCAAAGTCTCTGAGGGTCTTCTTTGGGGAGAGAAAGTCATCATCCTGATCTTTGAAGTCATCAAGTTTCAGATAGCGTGCGCCATCCATACCGAGCAGCTCATCTCCTGAGGACAAAATTAAAAAGGTAAGAGGAAGGGGGAATGGAAATGGGATGGGAAAAAAAGTAAGACGGGAAAGGAACATATTGCAGAAAAGAAGATAGTGAGTTAAGAGAGAAAAGGATGCGACCAAAGGAGCATGTGGAATACGATGCTCATCACAGCTTTCATGTTCGCACACAATATGCCTTAAATCAATTAAAGATAGGTGCCACTGGAATTTCCTCAGTGCATTTCGCCTCATTTAAACCTTTATTTCATGAGTGTCGGTGTCTTTAAGACCGAGCATTCCACTTCAAATCTGAATAGTTCCAGCTGATTTGATCCCAAGATAAAATCAGTCATTGCTGCACATCCATCCTTCCCGCCCCTTCACCTTGATGAAACCACAGAAAAAAATGGCCACACAGCAACTGCAGACATTGTAGTAAAAGCGATGGAATCAGACCAACAACGACCAGAGCCAATGGAAACCAAAAGAGTGAAAGAAGAGGATTGGTAAGACAGTGCGTATCAACACAGTTTAGGACACTGCATGGACGGCAAACTGCAAGGCACCTGGTGACAGCTTTTTTTAGTGAGCATGCCCATTAAAGATGAAATCACATGTGGTGATGGTTGTTTCTGTGTAGGAGAAAACACCTCAATTATTAAATAGGAATGATACTTTAAAAAAAAATAAGCATAACAGTAAGAGTTACACATAAAACCACTTAACAAGACAGAGATGTTTACAGACGGTTTAACATCCATCAGAACAAGCTGTTTGGGAGAAGGTGTAATAAAATCAATCGATATAAAAAGACCAAAGCGTTGCAAAACAAATAAATAAAAGAAGAATTAGGCTGGCATGTGAAAGTGTTTCCAAAATGTATTGCAAAAAAGATTAATTCAAATCAGTTAATTAAAGCAGAGAAGGCTCCATAAATGGCAACTGTGTGTGTGTGTGTTTGTCTGCAGGAGAGCCACAGCTGCTTCAAAGCCAAGTTTAATCTACTAATGTGTCAATTAGGGAGGGAGGGAGCAATTTTTTGTTTTATATGCAGGAAAAATTTGGAATTCTGTCAATAAGAAGCCCACAGACACATATGCATTAAAACACTGGTAAAAGGAAAATGTTGTGACTACATGCTGATAAAGAACAGACACGTTTTTTTTTTTCTCTACCAATTCCTGAACAAGAGGCAAAAGGAGAAGAGCGTGGAGATATGACAGAGAAGATAAAAATAGAGAACAGCAAACAGGGCTGGAGTTGAGAATAGAACTGATAAAAAAGACAATTAGTGAGACACAAAGAAAATGAGAGAGTGAAATTGCAATGAAGGCACAAGTTTACTAGCCACGGACCGGACAAAGGCAGAGATACAGACACACTCCTACCTAACGTTAGCTGGGCAACCCCTACAAAACAAATAGAAAAGATTGTTATGAGCAGTCTTAAATATAAACATTTACATGCATGGATCGGTATGTTTGTGTATTTCCCCATGCAGCCTTCGTCTAGCGAAATCAGAGGTGAAAATGAATGATAAAAAGCTGTGTGATTTGACACAATCATATCATGTACCCTACCTTCATCTTCAGAAACATCCAGAATCTCATCCACTGTCTCGGGGAAGCTCATCCGGTGTTTTTCTGTGGTGATCTGCAATGAAGCAGAGGGAGATTAGATATACAGCGGGACGGCAGAGGCAGACAAAAACCAGAAAGCAAAAGGAAGAATAGGCTGAGTTCCTTTGCAAGCAGGTGAGGGAGCAGAGAGTGACCGATTGGACTGAACATCAAAGTTATCATGTGTCGAAGCCTTTTTTTCCATCATGTATGCGCATGAACCATGCAGGATACGTTGCTCACCGTGGAAACAGACTCCTCGGTAACCAGCTTCAGCACATCAATGACAGAGATGTAACCCAGGCGCTTAGCAATGCCCAGCGGAGATGTCCCATTCTATGCAGAGCAATGTGAGAAACGTTACTAAAAATATTCTACTAGACGTTTCACATTTCAGTAAAATGACAGCAGTTTATCCAGCATTTTTTTAAGGCATGGAAAAACAAAGGTGGTAATATGTTATATGCAAAACCAGTTGTTAAAAAAGTCCATTTTAATATTTTATAATGCTCATCAATACTCTGATAATATACCAAGAATGAGAAACTAGGAAAAACTTTATAAAGAAATATTATCACCTCTGTATTCATAAATAAAATACAGGCTTAATTAGCAATTGCAGCTTATGCTATAGTAAATCTTGTGATTTATGTATGTAATTTACGCAATGACGAGCTCATGAGTAATTCCAGCAAGAATAATGAGCGTGTGGATGGATGCAGAGCTGAATGCAAATTGCAACTATGATTAGATTTTAAATGTAAATTTAAAGCTATTTTTGTCTTAAGCAGATGATTACACAGACAATCAACAAGCTTTTTAAGAATATATCTATTCATCCACACAGCACAAAATATTTAGCGACTGTGCAAAAAGTGACGTGGGTATCTCACCGAAGTTATTTCATTCGGCTGCGCTCCGTGTTTCAGCAACAGGGTGACGATATCTGTGTGGCCCTGTTGAGCTGCCTGGTGGAGAGGAGTGTAGCCCATCTGTAGGAATAATAAAAGGACAGGATGCGAAGTCAGACAAAAGAAGAGCAAAAACAGTAGAGTTTAAAATGAATAAGGGAAGCGATGAGGAATTTTACCCTCGTCCTGGCATTCACATGAGCCTGCTGCTGCAGGAGGAACTTCACCATCTTGATGTTGCCATAGTGACACGCCACATGAAGGGGTGTGTAGCCCATCTGGGAAGATGAAAGAGACTATATTGATGCCTCCTTACTGGCAGTTTGAATTTTGTGTGAACATTTGTGAACACATACAAACATGACTGAGCAGAAGTGTAAAAATGATACATATGATATGATATTTTCTCACTATGAAAAGAGATGAAATAATTCCATCTCGCTATTCACTAGACTTCTGTTGGTTTAATGATAATTTGGTAGAAGATTCTGGCTTCTTTTTGACAATCAAATAGCCTAACAGATAAGGAATAGGACAACGTTTTAATCTGGAAAGTGAAAGTCAGCGCCAAGTTTAAAGTTGTACAAAACCTAAGTGTCTTTGTTACCCTGTGAACCAGTGGAGGACATGTGACTTACCCGTGATGCAGCATAAACGGAAGCCCCCTGTTTAACCAGCGTGTCAGCAATGCCCACATGACCTTCCTGCGCTACAAGATGCAGAGGTGTCAGTCCATTCTGAAAGAAAGGAAAATAACCATGACCAATGAAAATTTGTTAAAATTTTTGTTCAAAAGAACAAAACTTGTTGCTACTAAAACTAGGCATCGCAGAAAATCTTTCTGCCCAACCCAGAAGGCTTTCTGGGCCACGAAAACCTTTAACCGTTTAAGCGATTCTTCTGACCGACCGACCGACCGACCATCCATCCATCCATCCATCCATCCATATCGGTCCAATCCTTCTCCATTTATCTCATTACAACCTTACTCATAGCTCTTTCAAGTCGATTCATCCAATCTTTCTTCCTTTTTTTTACTGTTCCCTCGAACCCCTTCCTTCCTTTTCAGACCTATGGTCAGCTTAGGCCGGTATTATAGTGACATGAAACTCCCAATACGAGTCTCCTTCCAAGTCCCCAGATGTCCCAGATGAGCAAGTCTAAATCATC
Source organism: Craterocephalus amniculus (assembly GCA_036024015.1). Taxonomy (NCBI): domain Eukaryota; kingdom Metazoa; phylum Chordata; class Actinopteri; order Atheriniformes; family Atherinidae; genus Craterocephalus; species Craterocephalus amniculus. The sequence goes on along the minus strand of JAVQJG010130869.1, from coordinate 12,790 downwards.
TTTGTACTAAAACTGGTTGTAAACTTTGACGACAGTCATCCTTTTCGGTGTGGTTCTTACTTGTGAAACACTAGTTATTCAACTGCTTGAGGATTACATGATGCATCAATGCGATAGCCATGAATGTAAAAAGGGCTCTATGGGAACGTCATCTTCAAATCCATACCTTGTTTCCTAGATTCACGTTGGCCTGTTTGGAGATGAGCAGGGCCACCATATCCGGCCGTCCTTCCTGTGAAGCCAGGTGTAGGGGCGTGATGCCTTGGAGGGATTCGGCGTTGGGCGATGCCCCATTCTGGAGCAGACAGCTTGCCACCTCCATCTGGTTCTGCTTGGCCGCTATGTGCAGAGGAGTGTAACCGTTCTGTGGAGAAGAAAGAAGGATGTACAGACACAAAGCAGCATTGACAATGCTCCTCTGAAGTACACATACTGTAAATGTTGTGTGAGAGCACTCGCTACTACAAAAATAGCTGCATATATTAGTGTGTGTATCACTCGTTTGTAAGGGATCAGCTTGGCATGTTGCGTCTGCCTGCCTGTGTGAGTATGTGCACACGCATATGTGAGCATCTTACTCGGGCAGTGCTGTGTGCAGATCCTCCTTTGCTGACCAGGAGTTTAACAACATCCAGGTTGTTGTGATGGACGGCCACATGAAGGGGTGTCAGACCGTTCTGTTAACCACACACATAAATATGAACATATATAAACCCACGTATGTACAGAAGTACATAGAGACATGTATATATGAGACACATACGGCAGTATGACCGTCTATAAATCAGCAAAGGTCAAGCTGTTAAGCTGAACTGCTCTTCACAGTCCTGGACACACACAATGACTCACCTTCCCTGCTGCGTTTGGGTTGGCTCCTCTTTCCAGAAGGAGCTCTGCCACATCCACTTTTCCATATTTAGAAGCCACATGAAGTGGAGTAAAACCTTTCTGCTCAAAAGGCCAACACCAAAAAAGTTATTGACTTTAATAATAACACAAGTACAGTGCATAAACTGAAACAACAACAATGATGTAATTTCATGGTCTGCTCCACCTTTGTCATTTTGACTTGTTGTGCTCCGGCATCCAGCAGTATTCGAATGGTGTGGGCGTGTCCCTCGCGTGCAGCGATGTGTAAGGGGGTGTGACCTGCAGTTGTAGCCGAGTCAGGGTTGGCTTTGTGCTCTAGAAGCAGCTTGACCAGCTCCTTGTGGCCCATACGTGCCGCACAGTGTAGGGGCGTCTGGTCATCCTGGAGGGCCGGAAACCGAATAAACCAGATAATTAAGTCTGAACAAATATGACATTGATCCATTTATTATTGGAAACACTGACTGGCTGGAATGGAGATGGTCATTAAACTGGTCTGCAGCCTTTTGTTATAATGGAGGCACAGCTCTGACTCGGTTTGAGTCGTACCTGAGTAGGAGTAGGAGGAATTCTCCTTTTCTATACTTCCTCTCATATTTTGGATCCCTGCTTTTTGACCCAGTACCATTCTTGTGCTTCTATGCGTTTCGTGTCTTTTCATGACAATGCTGTTTCTTTTCATTGCTTTGCTTTTGATATTTAGGTTGATTTGAACATGAAATTACACATCAAAACCTACTGCAGTTTTTTATTGAATTGTCAGTGACACTGTTTGAAAATAAGGCTAAACGATTTGCTGGTCCTCTGACTCCATACACTCACACTGCTCTTGGACCAACATATCTGTGCTGTTGCCAACTCCCTAACTTGGCTTATTGTTGAAGTTTCAGATGAACAGAAACAGCTTATTTAATTTATACTGTTGATATCAACACCCTATTAAGAAAGCTGTAACTAAATGGTCAGTTTCTCTTGGATGATTTGACAAATGCAGAGGTTGCCCAATGTATATGCACTGCCTATACAGTATACAAATTAAGACTTAAGACTTCTAAGCATTTGATGAGAGCATGATTTCTAAATGATTGTTTCATGTTGAGCTAATTTATTGTCCTTTTATTCTAATCTATTTTCCATCCATTTCATATAATATATTTGATTAAGGCTAAATCAGCTATATGAATAAAATTTACCTTAAGCTAAAATGCATAAAAACAGCATTTACTTTTCACGGTGAGAGTGCTAAGACTTCACAAGTCATACCTTAGCCTTGGCATCCACTTGTGCTGCATTCTGTAGGAGGAACTGAGCGACTTCACAGTGTCCTGCTCTGGAGGCCATATGAAGGGGGGTCTCCACTTTCTGATGAAGATACATCCAAACAGTCTTAGATTTTTTTCAAACTACGTTTTTTGATATACCTCTTTAAACTGGCCATGATCAATTTATTTATATCAATAATTTAATAACTATCACTTTTAGGATAGAAAAGTGGTCCTCACCACATTGGAAGCATTGGATGAAGCCCCTCTTTGGAGCAGATTCTTCACTATGTTCAGATGGCCCATAAATGCTGCTACATGAAGAGGAGTGAGACCAGACTGAAAACACAAACAGGTAAAACAGGTGAGGAAGACTCACAATGAGCATTGTGTTTACAATAGTGTTAAAGCTTTAGTCAGCACATAAAAAATAATGTTACATTTATAGTTTTTACAGTTTTAATTCCTTGATACAGATCACTCTAACATCTAACAGGACATACGGTTAGTGTTGCCACATTTTCTAATCATTCTGCTGATGCTGCATCTCACATGTGGGGAAAAAGAAGCAACAGTTTGGCAACAAAAATGACTGCTTTTTGATTTCCTTCTGGGTGGAAACTCCTTCCTCAACGTGAATTTTATTGGACTTTTTCCACGGTGGTCACATCATCCCACCTCTGTGACAGCTTCTAAGGAAGCTGAATGCTTTAACAGCAGGTCCATGGACCGCATGTGGTTCTTCTTGCAAGCGATATGAAGTGGTGTGAAGCCATTCTGGAGACATGAGAGGAAAAAAAAGGGTTTATAGTTAGTTCTAACGCTTTGGGGTGTTTTTGCTCTTGAGGACTCTTTCAGTCAGATAATACTCAACAACTAAAGAAGAAGAACAAAAGCTAAATGTCGTCTATTTCTTTCCACCCTGCAAAAAACTGACAAATTTCAAGTTGCTTAATGAAATAGTCATTAAGCTGCATTCAGTAAGTAACCTAAAATATCATCTACCAAAAAGAGTTCCTCACCAGAGCCCGAGCGTTGGCTTTGGCTCCCTTATCCAGGAGAACTTTGGCCATGCGATGGTGACCACAGTGGGCTGCTACATGAAGCGGGGTTAGGTGGTCCAGCGTAATATCATCGATCTCGGCGTTGTATTGCAGTAGCTGTCGCACACAATCCATGTGGTCCCCCTGAGCTGCCATGTGGATCGGGGACAGACCGTTCTGTTGTAAAGAATGAAAAGTAGCAAGATCAGACCAAAGAACAAAAGAAACTGAAAATGAAGGTATGAAGAAATAAAGAAAGGCGGAGAACATAATACAGAGATTGATTGCAGTTTTTTAATAGAAAAAATCCTGTGAATGTATCATGATATTGGAGGCAGAAGGTCAATAAAAGAGTGGCGACATAGACAGTCAATACATTGTGCTAAAAGAAACGTGTCTCCATTCACTGACTAACTGGTCTTTGTCATGTGATCTATTGATGAAATCAGGATCAGAAGTCAGGAAACTTTGATGGCCAGTGTTTGCACAAAGGCAGCTTAGTAAACCCCCTCTACCTTGGTTTTAGCCTGGATGGGAGCGCCATGTTCCAGCAGGATTTCAATAATGCGAACATGTCCATTCCTGGCTGCACAGTGGAGAGGCGTCAGCTCGTCCTAAAAAAAGACATGAACAAAAAAAAAGAAAATAGACAGTGGGATGAAACGTAGTCAAAAAGCACAGTTAATAAATTATATGTTAGTGTATTATAGGTTTTCAGCATTTATGAGATATCAAACACCAGTCCAGCTTGGCAAAAAGACAGAAGAACACCAAATTAAATTGTACTCATAAACGTTACCTTAGTTCTGGCATCTATCTGTGCTCCTCTGTCCAGCAGTAGTCTGACCATCATCACATTCCCCCTTCTGGAAGCTATATGAAGGGGTGTGATGCCATTCTAGAGGAGTAGAAGAAATAAATCAGCTATTCTATCAAAAACAACAAAAGAAAATAAATATGTAGCAGATGCTGCTGTAGACCTGAAGTATGAAGTCTGTATGAGCACAAAGTAGATTTTTTTTATTTTAATTACTGCTCTCGAATTTCTCAGTAACCCAAAAGAAAAAAAAAACTGACCTTAGGAGTGAAGTTTACATTTGCTCCTCTGTTCAGCAGCAACTGGGCTACACTCATATTTTCATAGTGAGCTGCAATATGGAGAGGTGTGAAACCAGTCTGCAGGGAAAAAGCAAAAAGGGAACATCAAAGTTTAAGAGTCAGACACGGAATGCACAAACATGTTTGCTTTAATAAACATGAATGTTTACAACCTTTTCTCCTGTTTTTAACAGTATTTAAAAAACTGATCCTGCATGAAGCAAACCATTACGCTGGCAGGATGATGCCACAGCCTACCTTGCTGAGAACGTCCGGGTTAGGGTCGTTCTGCAGGAGGACGGCGGCGGTGCGCGTGTCGTCATTTCGTGCGGCGATGTGCAATGCCGGTAGGCGGACCTTGCCCTTCGTGCCGTAGTTGATGAGCAGTGCCACAACGTTTTCATGGCCCTGCTGGAGGGCCACTGCAAGCGGTGTGAAACCATCCTGAGGGAGAAGAGTGGTACAAGCAGAAGGTAAACAGAAGCAGAAGTAATTGCAGTATCAACTTCATAACAGTAACCCTTTTTTTTCTCATTTGGCACAATTTTATATTGGGGGAAAAAGAAGTTAGAAAATAGCAGTGAAGTTGTGTTTTGCTTTGGAAATACCCATTTCATCCTTAAAAAGTAAGAAACTATTGTTGCTGTGGTACTACCGGAAGGTTTAGTGTTTGAATGACAAGACTTTGGAGCTCTGACACAATGAACAACTTCACAAACTGAACTCAGATTAGGCTGATGCTAATCAAAATAATGAACTTTAATATGTTTAAATGGATTAAAAAGAGAGCAAGGAAGAACAGAATTAAAACAAAAAGAGTAGGCAGAACCAATACAGGAATAAAGATGAGTGAAGCAGAGATGGCACATTGTGACCATGTAATAATGAATCCTTTGAGTGGATACATTGATGTCATCTTCTTACCTGATTATTCCCTTTTAAATATAAAAAAAAAATCTTGTATGTTTTATTGGAAAAACAAAACTCCCAGCATGCCCTAGAATCTTTTTAAAAATGCCAATAGTAAGTTTGTCACATATCAGCTAAAGGCTGACGGACGATTTTAAAATGGACTTTATGTCCTTTAGAAAATGCATTGTTGTTAAATTTACACATTATATTAGTAATGCAAATAGTTGTCATATGTCATGAAAATACAAAATTTCTGACAAAATAAAATAGGAAAACTAGAAAAATTCAACCTTTGCATCTGATTATAATGGATATGTGTCACCTTTGCTGAACTCACTTTTACCATTTTCAAGTGAGGAAATGAGTTTCTGACAGCACATCCCTTAGTGTTGGAATAAATATGTATCACCAGTGTGGTATGTCTGGAAAAGCTCAGACAAAATCAGTGATTAAAGACTTCTGTGAAAAGACTCATACTGTACCTCTGTTGGGAGACTCTGATTGGCACCATTCTCGAGCAGGAACTTGACCACCTCTAAATGATTCTCTTGTGCTGCCATGTACAGTGGACTGAAGCCTTTCTGTTAGGGCACGCAAATAAGTGGTTGCATATATAATACAAGAAAATAGACACCTGCATGGCCTCAATCCATATTACCAGAGAAGATGTGAGAAAACAAACACACTCTCAATTAGCATTTTGCACAACATTCTCAATATTTTTATTTACTGTACAAAGAGATGAAACTTGTATGGAAATAGAGTATAGAAATCTTTTAGCAGTTCTGTCACATTTTTATTAGAAAGAGACACACAGAATGAATTCCCACTAACACACACACACTTGTTCAAACAGCTTTCACTTATTCTGAGCTTAGGGAGACTCACATGTGACTGGGCATTAACATTGGCACCATAGTTGACGAGCTCAGCCACCACTTTCTCCTGCCCTGCCAGCGCTGCGATATGGAGAGCTGTGTTCCCTTTCTAGAGGTCACAGGGAAAAAAAAGGAAATTAAAGGAAATGAGAGGACAATTATGGCAGCCTAATGGCCTAGATCTCCACACTTACAGCTCAACACCAAAATACCTCTATGCAAGACAGAAACGTAAGAAGGAATTTAGCTCATTCACTTCTCAGGAGACGGATTGAATACCTGCACCATAAATACAGGTACCACAATGACAGAAATTAATTAGAGTGCCCGAAAGAGTCAAAAACTGCAAAGAATATGCAAGGTACATCAGTTTTTGTGTTTAAAGGTTCCTGCAGATCACCTTGGTGGTTGCTTCCAGCTCAATGCCAGCATGTAGCAGCTCCAAGACCATTTTGACATGACCTTCTTTAGAGGCCAAATGTAACCCATTGAGGCCGTTCTGAAAGAGAAAACGGAGAATTAAATACATTAGAGACACCCAAGGAGAAGGAATGTTAAATTATAAATATGGTATAGTAATATCTTTGATTATTTGGCATCAAAACATCTCATTATATTGTAAAAAAGCTACTTCAATCCTCTCTACCAAACCTAAGCGCCATGCAGAAAGGAGAGAACTGCTTCCTTAGAGTCATGCCCCTGAGAGCATTGTAGCGTGCCGCCATTTTCTTGAGCAGGAAGGAACATGAAAAAGTGCATGAAGAATCTTGTCACATATGAAGAGGATAGGATTAGAGAGTTTTTCTACATTGTGTCTTTCTGGGAGTCTGGCTACATCCTGAAGCAGAAACATCCGAGCTGCAGCCCGGCTGCTGTAGCCGATCCGGCCACAAGGAGTCCCACCGATCCTTCTTGTTTCACAGGCTTCTCATCATGCTGCAGTGTCACTCATTTCAAGTGGGTAGCACTCTCTCAACCAGCACGAGCACGGTGATGAGAAACACAGTGTATCGGTGACAGTCACACACTCTCTTAAAGGTATACAAATGTGACTGAAGCAGATACATAGTAAAGCAACGCTTGTTGGTTTTTTAATACAAAAGGGAGCGCTAGTGCCCATCCTTTCCCACATACAATTATACAATAATATAACCATACAAAACTAAACTAACACAAAAGGCTATTAACACAAGAGGATTCTGTTGCAACCTGTTTTTCATACAAAGTTGCCAAATGCTGTCAGTCTCAAGGATGTCAGCTAGGTGTTATGTGATGCACTGACCTCAAAAATATTAGACGCCCACAGCAAAGCAAGCGCAGCAAATGTCACTGTGGACGGTTAAGTTATTAACAAATGACAAGGTCCTTGTGTTATGGCTGGAGAGGAGGTGGGGGAAAGTCAAAGGACTTTCATACAAACATGATACGGGAGTTCATTTCTTTGTTTTTATTCACCCATTGTTAATCTTTGGTTCACCTTCCTGTTTGGCACTTTGGATATTGATGCAGAAATACACAGCTTTATTACATTTAGGCTACCTGACAGACTGATGGCTGATGCTACAGGATGCTTTGTTCGTGCATTGATCTGTGATGCATTGACTGTATGTAGTATTTGTTTGAATGAGAGCTGATGCCTATTCCTTGGATATAATCTTCTCTTCCATCAGCTGAGCAGCACAGACTAGCTGGGATATATGTTCATTTCTAATGTTCAGACTCTGTGAACACCACACAACTCTATACTAATACTAATAAACATGCATTCAGTGGTTTTTCGATGCAGCACAAGAAGGCTGGTGATTTAGAGAACGATAATCCAATATACTCAATTATTCATGCCCACTACTTTACACAAAGACAATGACTAAGGGGTCTAAGAGTTATAAATGTTTAATTTTCTTTTTAGTCTTTTACTTACTTTGCTGATTCTGCAAAATATGATTCTATTGAGAATCCTGTAGGACCACATCAGAATGTGCATTCATCTAGAGCCTAACAGACTAACAGACCATTCTCATTTTAGATTATTTAATAATTTTGACCTTCTTATAAAGGGGGAGTCATTTACTTTCCAATAGTGTGACAAGGAAAATACAAAACACACATGTCTGTAAAAAGGTTTTTTTCTATATCCAGTTAAGTAACTCTTTTGAGTGTTTGCTATTCAGATTAAAGTGGTAAATCATCCAGTACAATGTGAAATTTAGATAATCAGATATTGATCCACTTGCGTGTTTAGAAAGATACTTTCACAACAGATCACATGTAGATTCCTTAACTCTACCTTCTACAGTTAAGTTTGATTAAAAATGTTCATTTGCTTATTTTGTTTTACTTTGATCTATCTCATGCAGTATATAATGTGATCTAAGAATATCTAAGATAAATAATATTTTATCCATCAAGGTCTCATCAGGCTGTGGTTTCATGGTTTGGGCATTTCAGCTTTTTTCCTATTATCAAACAAACATCACTCCAAAATGGAGAACCCAGGCATCTCATTTTTTATGTATTACGCAAAAATCATGTCTGAAATATCCAATTTACATAATGTAACCCTCATAGTATAATTGCTGAGTTTATACTGTAGATCAGCCATTCCAGGCAGTAAATCAGCAGAGTTAGGAAAGTAGAATTGGGAAAATATCATGATTTGGTGAACATATGACTCGGGCAATTATGCTGTGAAGCATACAATAAGACACTTTCAGGCTTTGCATGCCACTTTCACCTGTGCTTGAGATGTTCCTACAGTTTGACCGGACTCTATTTCTGCTTTATTGCTTTCATTGAAGGCAATAAGGAAAGAATAAAGCTTTCTTTGGAATTTCACTGTTGATGGAGCGCAGAGGTGAAAACCACTTCATGAGGTTGAAATAAATACCATGCCTACATCCGAGCACGGTGATGGTGACATCACTCTGTGGAGGTTTTTCTGTGACACAGACTGGAAGATTAGTCAAGAGCATAGTGTAAACAGTTTGAATACCTACATTAAGGGGGGATTTCAATCAATTATATTCACTGAATTCATATACTGTAACACCACTTAAACGTGTTATTTTGTAAATGTAGAGAATTACAAATCAAAAAGGAAAAATGTAACCAATCAGAACTAATCACTTTTCCCTCTGGGAAAGAAATGTATGAGGGAAAGGAAGCATTAACAGCTTTAGCCAAAAGGTTTCCGTGTCTCATCTTGAAGCGAATATGTGCATATGTTCAGCAGTCTTCTTTTACTTTTCAAGCAGTGTGGAGTGTTTTATAGCTCCAGCATCATCATGGATTTGGAAGTAATTTTTATTTGACTACTTTCCAATATTAGATATAAATTTAGTTGCATGACTAACAGCCTGTTATAAGTTCTCATTTTTTTCCTGAACTGCGTTCTAGTGAAATATCAGTGTGAAGTCACTATTAGCAAAATGATATTCCATTAAGACTGAAATATGATGGCACAAAGATCTAAAAGTTGTGGTTTCATCTGATTGTAAAAAGAGTTAAAAGCAATTTCATTTAGTGCAATTCAGAGCTTAGTATATGTATTGAAATGTAAGCTGTTATTTTAGTTAAATGCAGTGAATACTAATTAAACAACGTAATTAATTTTGACACGAGCCTTGATTCAATTTGCTGTTTTATTAATTGAAATCTGTGGGATGCATAATTCTTACTCCCACTGATACCAACGGATTTCTGCATTGCTTTTCTAGTCAAATGGCTTAAACTGCCTTACTTGATTAGCGATGTTGATGCCAATTCCATTCTTGATGTGATCCAGAGCCTTGTCCAGGTTGCCTGAACGAGCTGCACGCAGAAAGCTGGTGGATGCATCGGCCTGCAATGAATACAGAAGAGAGATCTGTCGGTATAGATCTATGGAGGAGCAAAGTCCCGCAAACTGATTCAGTCTTAGTCAGTTTAACGGTTACAAGGTAAAGAAACAATACAAAGTTAATCCCACTATACATTAATAAATGAAAACCATACAAATAAACCCAATAATATAGAGGATGCTTCACTAAAAGCCCTGCTCAAACTACAACTATCAATCCATTAAAGTGATTAAAAACTGCTTCAAGGCAAGTCACAAGGCAGCAACCAGGAAATATGATGCTACTGTACATCCACTGCTTCTCATCCCCTTTCGTACTGTAAGAGAAATAAAATGTCAGACTCCTTACAGCCCAGCTCTGCCCACACCGGGAGTTTGGCAGTGTTTCACAGAACACTCAGCCGCAAGCTCCACTGTCTGTCTGATCTCAGGCAGGAAAGCTCCTGTGGTTTGTTTGTCGGCGTGTGTCAGTGTTTGTACGCCCACCTCTGAATTCATTCATCGGCCAACAGTGTAATGCAACTGACCTGAACAATGGTATGTTTACAACGCCCTGAAGGAGGAGACAACGCAAGCCGTGCTGTTTTCTTCACCCCTGTCATAGGTAAAATCATGAATCCATGTGATTTGTTATTCCCAAGCGGTTCAATTATACCGAATTGCTGAAAGATACGCCAGGACAGACACTTTTCTCTTTTATTCAAGGTTCAAGACTCACGTGTGATGATGGATTAGAAAGTTCTCTTTCGGAGAAATATACGCTTCATTTGATTTTATCTAGCAGAGAAATTAGATTTACTTCTTTCAACAACCTCAACAAAGAAGGAGAAAGGGGGTTGAATGAAGCCCTTTCTAAACTCATAGTGATGTGGAAAATTATGAATCAATTCTGGCATGGACTTTCCTGAGGACAACATAGACTAATTTGTATGCGTCTGTCTAGAGTTTTACTGGTAAATGAAGCTTTTAGGTAATCATATGATGATCATGATCATTAAGAAAAATCCTAAAAAATATGTTCATTTTTGCTCTGCATCACTTTTCTTCAGTCTTGCACCCCAACACTATGTCTTCGGAACAACGTTATTCCGATTCTGCTTTCTCTTCTGGGGGCAGTAAACAATACTTTGCATGAAAGAACTAAAAGACGCGACTTCAAACAGTCAGTGTCAGTGATAAGATCCTTCCCATTTTACAATCCACTGTGTTGGTGCTGTTTATAATGTAGCTGACAGACAACACACAAGCCTCTTATGATCTATTTTTGGACAACTGTAAACCAGAGAGAAATATTACTCATTAGTAATATGCAGTAGGAACATTAGTTATATCTTAACCTGATGTGGTTGTTTGAGAAAAAAAATGAGAAAAAATATTTTGCAAATTCATCCTGTAGCTTTTGAAGTACTCATCTAAATACTTTTCTGTCATTATTTCCATTGTAGAGTCAAAAGTCATTTCAAATTTTACATTTTTAAACTCCACTTTGATGTCTCTCTGCCTCTGTGTTATGCTGCTTTCATGACATGTAGGACATCAGTGATCACAGCCTCCACTTGACTCCACACCACTGCCTCCAGATGACTTCCTTTTGGCATTCATCATGCTCAACATGCTTGTTAGTAAGTAGGTCCGTGATCACAGGTGACCACATTCAACAGGAAAAATCCAATTGAGAAATCCAAACTAAATCATAAGAGTTTGTGCTTTTGTTGCTGTCAGAGTGGAATCCATTTTCTTTCTTGCTCCACAAAAATCTCCACTCCCTCCCTCCATCCTTTCATATCTCTGCTCTTAAGCTTTATTTGCAATCATCTTGTCAGTTATGCCAAGTAATCAAATTACTAAAACTCCTTTCCTTGCACTATTAACTGTATAAAAGCTCTCATCTTCTAATCTGCCTGTAACTAAATCAAACTCTGCTACTACTGCTGCAGCACTCTTGCTTTTACTTCCCCACTATTATATTTTCACACATTTGAGCCTTAACTTTAATGCTTATAGATGGTATTACAGACATTTCTGAGATGAATACATAGATGTGTTTAACAGGTACCAGTATCTCTAACTTGGTTGAAAGTAGCATAATGTCTCCAAGGCAGCGCTGGAAATTAAGAATTTCCTGTGAAGAATCCAGAAAAATAAGTGAATATTAATCAGATTTAAAGCCAATGAATGAATTTGACCTGCTGCTCTGTGAATCTGCTGTAAATGTTGAAGTGTGTGAACACCCACAATTTCACTGTACTTGAAACTATCTGATGACTATGAAGCCCGTTGTGTAAAAGAAAGAGACATCATGTGTGCGCTTTCCTTTTAAGAAGTCACATTTTAAGTTATATTTCAGTATAAATTGTCCAAAATGGCATGTAGTAAAATAGTCATCTAAGCAAACACACAAAGCAAAAAACATACAGAATCAAAGGGTCTTGCATATGTCGCGGGTCGAGGAGGTCCGCTAAAAACAGAGCTGCTGGAAGGATGGAGACAGGAGGGCAGTATTAAAATCAAAATAAAAGCTTTAATAAAAACTAAACCGAATAAAATAATAAAAAGCCCTAAAACCACTAAAAAGTCCTGAAACGTCTGTTTAAAAAGGCACAATAAAAAGGGCTCTCTGAAAAGGGGCTTGGTGGGTCAACGGTCTCTTCCTCATGGCGGTCCTCCGGGTGCTGGGTCGCCGCGCTTCACTGCGCGGCCTTCTGGCCGTAGGACTTCTCTTGGGCGCCGTCCTTCTCGCCACCGGCTCCGATCTCCAGCCTGCGTCCTGTCGTCCCGTTCCTCGACGCCCTCCGCAACATCGTCATCACCATCATCACCGTCCTCGTCGTTATCGTTATCGTTATCGTTATCGTTATCATCATCATCATCATCATCATCATCATCATC
>JAVQJG010130863.1:0-14526 GCA_036024015.1 Craterocephalus amniculus | reverse complement strand
TGCTTCACTTTCTTTTGTCGCAGATGTTTTTTATTTTATTTATTTATTTTCAGTAAATGTGCTTATTGCCACTCTGCCTCCACCAAAAATTCCTCCTCCTGCAGTGAAATATATGTTTAGCGCTTTCTTTCCGCTCCGGTAACCATGGTGAATCAGGGAATCGGGGCTCTATTGATGAGGGCTTGGTTCAGACTGCTTGAAGATACTCTGAGTTAACATACTCTGAGTTGACATACTCAGAGTCGACAAATCCAACGCTAATCACCTTTCTTGAAACCGGAAACTCTGAGTTGTGCTACTCGGAGTTTGTCAACTCAGAGTAACCGGTTAAACTCCGAGTTTGTTAACCCTGCTTCTTGAAATAGGCCCCTGGTGTTCTTATTAATGTTTGCTACACATGCCAACAGTCCACGAAAGAATAACCACACACACACACAAACACGCCTATTTGTAAGAAACTTTGTGTTCCAAACACTGAAAAATGTGGAGTTTATACAGACTCTTACTCACATCCATTGCATTATGGCTTAAAGGGTCTTTGAGTGTGTTTGTCTTTTTTTTTTACTAAACCAGAGGTGGGTGTTGATGGTGCTCTTGTGAAAAACTAAGCCTTGAGAAAAGAGTCTTTGGAGGGCTGTTAGCAAGTCGACCAAGTTGTTTTTATGGGCTGTTGGCCTTAAAGAGAGACTGAGATTAACAGCTGGATCTGGGGCTACAGCCTCGAAGCACATCAGTGAAATTTAGATTAATGATTAAATTTGAGATTTTGAGTGTTTTAAGATGTATGTAATGAAAGCTATTCAGGTATCTTGAAGGGATTTAGGCATGGGCCTAAACATTCATGAATTGGCCAAAGACAAGCATTTCTACCTCTTACTGGACTTCTAGCTTTTTACCTCCTTTTGATTAGATGTGACTGATGTGCAATATTTACGACTTAACCCTTTGACGCCTAGTGTTGCAATATCAGTAGGAGCTAGAGCACCATTTGGAATTAGCAACAGCTATAAAAGATCATAGAAGAAGATGGTACACATGTAGACAATGCTGAAATAGCTGAGGTCACTGGATCCACTGAATAAAAAGAATGTTTATGTCTGGATTGATTTTGGCCATTGACAGCCACTGTCCTTTCACAACTGTGAGTGGTATTTGAAGCATTTCTATGGTCATCTTTACCACTAGATGCTGTGAATTCTTACACCCCTTTGATGACAGGTACATTTGTGTATCATCTGCATAGAATGAGAATGAAATGAAAAAAATGTAGCCTAGTGAGATTGAAGCTTGTCCTAAAACTGATTCCTGAGGAACTCCACCAATAAAATCTAGTAAAATCAGTAAAGTCTACACTGTCAATCAGCTAAATATCAATGTGCTTGTTAGCTAATATTGAGTCTCTAGCAGCTGCAAGAAATGACCGAAGTAAGTTAAAGCAGGAAGAGGAGGTTCCTTGTATCACACTGACATGTAATCAAGATTAATCAAATAGTTAATTCAGCTATCATACTCCTCCATGCAAATGTCTTGTTTTACTGCACTCTACTTCCACCTGGTAGTAATGCATACCCACCACAAGGTGGCATCAGTTTACCAAGCTGTTTGCCAGGGAAAAAAACTTTCCAGAACTTTCCTAGCAAAACTAAACGGTCTATTTGTTGAGCATGAATTTACAATCGCACCAAGAAAAGCCATTAGCAGCTGTCGGATGGTTGTGTAGGTGATGCAATCACTCTGTTAGCACGTGTCTCTCACCGCAGGTTCGTGGACAGAGCCTTTAGCAGTCGTATCTGGGCATTGTGTGTCCTGCTGTGCTGCAGACCAAACGCATGACAGAGCATCAAACTGTTGAACCTCTTGTATTACCTTCCTACATCTCCTAAACTCAGGACACCAAATGGAGAAATAAGATGTGTCCATCAACATTGTACTAGTTTACAATGATCAGGACTGGTTTAATAATACTATTTTAGCTTGAGATGTTGGTTTTTCGTCCTTATTAATGTAATTTTCTCGCCCTCAGGTCGGCTGGTTTCCATCCACATACGTGGAAGAGGGTGAGGAGTGAACGATCCGGCGTGGGAAGAAGACTCTGATGAAAGAAGAACGCAACAGTGGACTGTGTGAACTAAGAACATGACAGTGAGCGTCTGCACAGCCGCGAGACTTCGCTGTCTTCCACGACGTCCCGTTGCCTAAAAGCGTCCCGGAGGCCTTGGGGAGAGGAAAGGGCTAGAACCCGCTGCAGATGCAGAGATGCCCAGAGAAACCCCACCGACAAGCAGCCTAAGCATTAGCAGGGAACAAGCGCTCCCCTTCTCCCACCCTGACTTCACCCTTCCATCCATAATTCATCCCTTGCTTCCTTTCAGCCCCAGCCAGCCACAACCCCCCCCTTTAAACTCCCACCTGTTTCCTCCTGCCAAGTCAGCCGTCGCCAGAACTGTCACAAGCGAATACTCAGATGCCGCTCTTCCATTCATTCGCTCATCTATCCATCCATTCATCCATCAGTTCTCGCCACCGCTCCGTGTGGGGATAGAGTCATCCCAGTGCTGGAAGCAGGGCCTCGCTGCAAAGCCTGCAGCTTCTTTTCTTTTTTTAATTTTCATTTTCCCTTTCATCCCTTGTCTCTCTCTGAAGGGATTTCAGTCCATTTTGACCTTGCCTGTGTGTTTGTTCCACAAACGCGAGCGGTTATTGATGACTTGATGACCCAGATTCACACGCACAGACAACCTTTCCTCCCGTTCAGATTATTATCGTCACACACTCTTACTGGAGATGGAAGAGAAGGATGGTGTCGGATAGCATCGCTGAACCTCGCCAACAATTGATCGCTGCTGTTCCTGTTTTCCTCCCACCTCCGACATCCTTTATCTCAGGCCCAGCCTCTCATGTATTCACTTGTCTTGGCTGAGAGCGATCCGACGCCCTTATCGGTGGCAGCCCTGTCAACAAGCGCCCATTCGCTCAGGTTTTTATCTTATTGGAGGCATTAGCTGCTTGTCGGGGAGCGAGCCGCATCACCCGGATGTTTTGCTTCGTTTCGGTCTCACCGTCTACAGACAAGTTGCCGTTTGGTCACGAGAGCCTAGATTTTCCCCACGTGATACAACAAACTGATTTATCTCATTCATCATCTTACAGGCTGATAGTTTCATTCTAATCTTGCTGGTTTTTTGCTATTATGCATGTAAATGAACCATAAAGTACATTTCCAAATCCAGTCTGATATCAGCTCTCCACCTGCTCTTCTTCTCTAACTGGGGATTAAGGAGACTTTGTGCAGGTTGAAAGGTAAAGAGGATTTTCCCACATTTGAAGGAATGCATACCTTTACAGGAGAACATGCTACACAACACTAGCAGGAAAAAAGGAGATCCGGCTTAAATCACCGGGGTCAGACTGAGAATCCCCCATGGCTGGATTTATGCTGCAGCATTTATTAGGCAGACTGTTGGGAGATTTATTTAATACATGTTCATTCTGTCTGATTTCTGTTCACATAACGGGAAAAAACGAGCCAAGCAACAGGTACAAATGCTTTTTACTACCTCTGTGTCCCGAAGTCATGTTTTCTCCACTTTGCCATCGTTCCTACCCGTCAACATCAATATTGGGATCAGCTGTAGTGATGATGTAAGATTAAATAGGCTTTTCATGTAAAATATCTGTGTCCACTGAATGGAGCTGTTATATTAGAGGATCATTAATGACCAGTCATATTTGCTCAGTCAGTCTCATTATTCCAGTGCTGGACTGAAGAGAAGCCGGCACCCCCCTCCAGTTCCAGCCCATCGGCAGTTTCATTGCACCGCCACTAGATGGAAGCATCTGAAACATGTCATCTACTGTAGGTGCACTCATCCTCGGCTCGGTTGAGTTTGGAGATGACATCATCTGAATAGGACAGGGACAGTCTTTTTTTCCTGGAACAGTCATGTCTTCTGGATGTTCAGACTTTCATTTAAAACTTCAGCTGTTTCAGAAACTTGATGTTTAGTCAGAATTATTTTACACCTTTCTTCCTCTCTGCTTCTCAAATGTAAAATATTGCATTTTTAAGTTCCCGAGGAAGGTTTTGCTGCAACACCTTTTTCCCACGAGTCAGAGTGGGCTCTAATGGCAGAATGCAGTAATCTACTCCGGCTCAGATGAACTCTGACAGCAGGGCCATTTACAACTGGAGACTTCCCTCTCCCCCCGGTACGCTTTAGATTCTTCTTTTTTTATTTTTTTATTTTGCACAGGAGGGACGGGTGGAAGGCTCAAGGGTATCTGTGATCTAATCATTACAGCATCTCCTCACCTCGGCGACCCCTCTGCATTCATCTTTCTGTCGGATCCCGTCTCCCCAGCTCTCTCTCTCTCTCGTGTCACTTCTCTCTCTGTTCTGCCCTCTTTCCTCATCCGTCTCTCAACCAATCTCCATCCTCCCGGCTTCTCTGTGTATGTCGCTGCATATCAGCGGGAGGAGGTTCGACATTATCGGAGGATGGAGACAGGCGGCCCGGATCTTTGAAGACAATTCGACAGTACCTCAGATTAATACGGCAATTAGAGAATGGGTCTGAATCTGGCTCTTCCCATTATTATTTCATCATACGCTCATTATGTCCATGGTGTTGATGGGGGAGAGGCATTTCATCGGGTTCAGGGATAAATTCTTGGATAACTCACATGAAAAGAAGCACATCATACCAATCCACTTATTTCCTCCTCACACAACCCCTGCTCCACGTCTGTTATGTTTTCCCAATAAAGCCAAAGATGTATGCTGTGCTTACTGTGCTCTCCATGTTGCGTCTCATTACCACAGTACCGACCGCTGTGGCCTAACTAAAACCGTGCAATCCTGACTGTGTAGCAGAACCCTGTATTGTTGCTGTATTATACTGTAAATGATGTAAATAGCTCTTAAATAAAGATTCTTTTAATCTGCAGACATTTCCTGTCATGCTTGATTGCTCATTTATTTCTATCGAATATAGGTAAAGATGTAGGTAACAGTGTTTTTGTATTGAGCTAAATAATGAAAATACCTACTTTTATTTTATTGTATAATGGTAGTAAAGTTGAAATATGATAAACCTAAATTATGCAGGTGGCTCAGAAGGAACCGCCCTCCTCTTCATCCTGTACATACCCGACAATACCACTCAGACTGTCGTGTCCAGAAGTCCCCGGATGGCGCAGAACTTGCAGGGTGAATGAAAGAAACTAGAGGAGGACTTTACAGTGTGGTGTCATCAGAACCATCTGCAGATTAACACTTCAAAGACCAAGGAGATGGTACTGGACTTCGGTAGGACAAGATCACTGAGAGACGGTGTGAGGGTGGTGTGGTCTTAGAAGTTCAGATGGCTGCTAAATTATTCCTACCGTTACAGAAGGAATAAAACAGAGGCTGAAACTGACAAAAGTAATGATAAATAAAAGTTTTTGGGAAAATCATGACATTATTTTTGAAGTGTGTTCAAAAGTAGCATTTTTTAAAAAAGCAAAAAATAAAAACTAATCTACGTCATGTCCTTCATGACCTTAATATACGATTGATTGGCAACTGGTCAGGTCCAGCAATATTATTTAAATTTAGTTAACAATCACTCAAAATAAACAAACAGAAATAAAAAGCAGAATTCAGATAAAGCTCCTCTTGGCATAGCCCAGCAGCCAAACCATCACTCTGCGGCTATGATGCCTAATTATTCATCCACCAATTTTTTTTT
Organism: Craterocephalus amniculus; assembly: GCA_036024015.1. NCBI lineage: Eukaryota > Metazoa > Chordata > Actinopteri > Atheriniformes > Atherinidae > Craterocephalus > Craterocephalus amniculus. Next base: position 8,794 of record JAVQJG010130863.1, on the reverse strand, counting down.
TTACTTTTTCAGCAAGTGGACTTTTTTTAAAAAAAAAACAAAAAAACAATGCAACAACCTGTTACAAAGGCGTCCAAACATCTCTTTACTCAATCAGCAACTTAGCTCGCGTGAGCAAAATTTGTCACAATATCTTATGATTCTCTTAAAAACTTTCCAAAAGGTTTGCCTTGATTCTGTAATTAGGAGCAACATCATGTTGCCTTCAAGACCACAGCTTTTCCAGGGACATCCGAGCATTGCCTCAACAAGCGGCTGCCGTCTTCAGAAACCAAACATTGTAACTTCTGGGTAGCACATCCGGCACTCATGGGATCACGTGACCTGCATCGATTTACTTTTCAACATTTTCCAGCAGTTTATTCAAAACAACAGCAGCAAGTCCTGATGTTACAGTATACATCTGTAGCTAAATGCAGCTAGTTGAGGCTTGATGGCTACAAACAAAAGCTAATGTGACTCTAAACCTTTTTGCGCCACTAATGCAGGTTTTCATGCAAACAAATATTTCCTATCATTCATGTAAATATCAAAGCTAGAACAGCGTTGCTGCAGAATTATACACTGAGAATTAAGAGCAACATCATGTTGCCTTCAAAACCACATCGTTTCCAGGGACATCCAAGCATTCTCTCAACAACACCATTCAAAATTGAATTTTACACACATCACAGAGACCAGACTGACCTGCCTGCAGTCCCATCAGAGCAACAGTAAGTATAACTTTACTTCTCCATTTTCCCTTTATTTTCGCTCTTTCTGGATTGTGTACAGCATCTTAAATCTTTGTAAACGTTAGGATTTATATATTTTACATACCACTGGCGGATGTTTCAGAAGTCTGGTTGAGACCTGCTCATACCGAATTCCTCTTTAATCCCCATCAGAATTGATACAGTACAACCAGATGCAACCTCATAAGCACATATCTTATGAAAAAAGCTGAGTTTTACTTCATAAATCAGTTCATGTCCCATGTCATTTTGGTTGTGTAGTTAATTAAAAGTCAATATGCAGTAACTAAGAAGATCTATATGCCTGGAGGTTTAATTTAATGAAGAATCAGGTGAGTAATTTAGAGTTCTTTTATAAGAACATTTTGGGTAATTACTAGTTAGACCCCCAAAAACTTTAAGGTGGAGACTTACATGATTTTAATCTTGGATGTTCTCTAAAAGGAAAATAGCTTCAGTTATTCCTGAGCGCAAACTCTGGAAATCACGGAGAAATCGGGACACAAAGCAGCCTCTGGTCAGTTTCATCTCCAGCGTACCCAGCAGTGACTTTCTTGTTAAATTAAGGTCCAAATTATACAGCTCACTGCAGTGTTTTGTTGCTCTTTCCTCCACAGGACTTAAATAACCTGCAGCCAGTGGGGTGCAGTTTCTCACCAGCTTATTGGTTAATAAGTGTGAATAAATGTGGGGATAAACACTAGGTCTTGTTGCTACCATCATGCTAACGAACAAACTTAACCCCACATTTTTATATATAGTAGGATTAATTAGAAAAAAAAGATGAAAGCTAGTTTTACCGTGGGTGTGTGAAAACATGCAGCGAGTAGTTGTACATGTGCTGAGGACATGGGAAGTGTGTTAAAGACGCAGAGCATATGCCGATGCTTGCACCGGCTTCTCTATTTAAAAAAAAAGAATGTTCTGAATCAGGCCTTGTGTATTTGTGTGCATGCCCGTGTGTGGGTGGTGGTCTCCCTTGCCATCTGCTGCCTCGTTACCTGTGGTTGCTGAAGTAAGACCAAAGCTTGGAATCTGAAAAGGAACAGTGGTGCAGGGATGGAACAATCAGTGCTTTTGGCACTGCAGGGGTGTTCGAAATGCCCACCAGGCAGGCTTCGCCTCGACCTGGCCGCTCTGAACTGCACCAGTCTACTTCCAGCTGAGGCTGGACCTCTATGTGGCAGATGGCTGGGTGACATCAGCCCCCTCTCTCAATTCGGATCAACTTTCCCGGCCCTCTGGTACCAGCAAAGATTTTCTGAGAAGCTCTGATGCTATGAAAGCAGGTGTGGAAGGTGCTGTGGCTCTGATCACAGGGCTCCATGCATCAAAGTACATATTTAAACTCTGGCGGCCGTGCAACAGATTCAGCACAGTGTATGATTTCACGGCCAGAAATTAGGCATTGTCGATGTTAGTGATTCATGAATGCCACTGATAGCTTAGAAAGTTTGCCAGCTGCTGACAGATATGCTAAAGTTTAACGCAGCACCTCGGGGTGAACCCGGTCCGGTAATTTACTGAAATGTAACAAGTTGATTAAATTCATTTAGTAGATCTTAATTAGTTATAGCATAAAATATTGCACCCAGAAAATAAGTTAAATGGCTCTTTGACAAAAATTACTCATGTGGTAATGATTTCATTCTAATACAAGCATGTCAGAAAACATTTAGAAGAAATGCATCGTCCAGGCTCTAGTAGGCAGTATAGGTTACTACTGTATCACTGCAAAAAACCTTCCACGTATTAGGAGCTTCATGCATGTTGAGCTGTTTGACAAGTTAATAAAAAGTTAAATAAAGGTTTGATTAAAAGGAATATGTGTAATATGTCAGTTTAATACAGCACACTGCAGCTCAGGTAGGCTATTAAACATTTTATCGTGATATTTTGGGTTAAATAGAAAGGACAAAAATCTTTATTAGATTAAGGGAAGGTATCCTATAGCACATTACATACAAGACAATTGACAGTACCTCATAAAAAACTTTAAAAAGCGTCACAGTGGGGTGTAAAAGAATTAAATAGCACATTAAAACAGAAAAAATGATTGAAAGGATACTGTGTAACATATGCCTAATGTTATGATGGATGAATTCTGGGATCATTATACTGTAAAGCATTTGATGAGTTTTAGCGCTCCGAAGCGACTGCCCTCTTCAGAAACCAAACATTGTAACTTCATGGTAACAGATCCGGCACTCATGTGATCACATGACCTTCATCGATTTCCTTTTCCACATATTCCAGCAGTTTATTCAAAACAACAGCAGTAGGTCCTGTTACAGGTTCAGCTCCCCTAGTGGCCACTCGTTTACATGGTATCCCTTTAAAGAAAGAAAAATGTGAAAATAAAATACGATTTCATAATGAACCAGAAGGTCCTGAATGGATTTTGAGCCTAAACCATTGATCACTTTAAACTAGCAGCAAGATTTTGAAGTCAGCAGGAAACTGGAAGCTATTGTTTCCACATGCTAACCATGTTTAGCATTGCAGCAATCAGCTGCTGTAGCTATCTTGGCTGCCAGCTGTATCATTTATGTTATGCTTAAAAATGCCTTGACTTATTTAAAAAATCAGATGGAGGGACAAAGGGCTGCAACAGCTGAGAAAAATAACTGCAAAGCCACAGTGAGACTTAAAGTAGGCAACACACTGCTGTTTTCTAAATTTATTTCAGTTTAGCAATGCAGCCATTTCCATACCCCCCCACAAAAAAAAAAAAAAAATCTCTCAAACTCTGCCAAGCTCAGACTTCTTCACCTGCACTCTTTATTATCCACATCTTTTTCCTCAATCTCTCACCCTGTGTTTTCTCTGGGTTTATTGCCCTCTTTTGGGGCCATGAGGGACCCATCATCATCGCCAGACGGTACGGCTGCTGTGTGTAAATATCAAGCAGCTCTCTTTCCGCCGTTTTCCTGAAGACTCTCAGCCCTGCATAAACACTGAGGTGCTGTCTATAGACCACACTCCGACGGCTCCTCCTAATAAAAAAGGAGGAATAAAACAAACACTCGTCCATTCATCTCCTCTGAGCATCTTTTCTTACAAAGAGAGCAGCAACGATATTGTCGCCTCCAGCTTTTTCATTTAGAGTAATTCTGTATTCATGCAGCACAGATTCAAAGGAACGCATGTCTGCCATGCATGTGGCGTGCCACGCCTTAGAAACAACATTTTGAATTCATCTCAGCCGGCACAAGCGTGATAGACTCTTCGGCATACTTAACTTTTCAGAGTTGCAGTTTTCGGCAGCAACCTTGTTTTTTATTCACACATGCAAGCATAAACATGCGAGCTGTGATGTGTGTCACCCCCCCCCCCCAACACACACACACACACACTCACATACACAACAGATGGTGGCGCAAACATTGCCTTTGATAACAATTAGCATTACAAAGCAGTTAAAATGTAGGATTTAGTTTGGCTTCCTGCAACATTTATTTGCCACTGTAAACATGCGATGTTTAACACATTCAGTTCCTACTTTCTTGCAGGAGTAAATGTTTGAAAGTGTTGTTCTGACAGAACAGGCTAACAGGAATGCACTGAAATACGATGCATCTTTATAGCAAATGTAAAGATGAGCCTTGAAGGACTACCATTCAGCCTATGCAGCACATAAACACCCGAGTGTGATCTCACCTTGTGTTTCAATGGAAGATGAGAGATAAAAGGAAGAAAATTTGGAATGTATGTGTGTGTGTGTGTGTGTGTGTGTGTGTGTGTGTGTCTACATCATACCTGTGACCTAGTCATACTTCATAGGTAGACTGCATTTGTCTGGAGGCAATAACACATGAAAATATCATGCATCAACCTTATGTATGAGTTTTTCTTCCCTTCACCAGTGTGAACTGGATTTTTATTCTGGTGCATTCACACATCCGTCACTACGTTACCGTGGTCATATACACATTTATATTCATGCAATCAGAAAGTGTCCATTTAAACCTGCATTCTTTTCACTTGACACTCAGGTCACTTTATTAGACATACAATTCCTTCTCAATACAAAACTCTAACCAGCCAATCACATGGCAGCAACTCATGATTCTCAACATCTCTACGTAATTGTCAAACAATCCTTGAGTAAAATACTAATGGTACAGTTGGCGCCGGCATTTAAATGCCCATCGTCCTGAGTCAAAGGCTAGCACGCTAAAGCTAACAAGAGTGATGGCTGTGTTTGCAAGGCTCAGAACTTAAGTAAATGAATCATTCATCTGTGATGGAAATCAACAATTTAGGCCGATAATGTCATTTCACTTCATCAGCATTACTCTTCAGGAAATCTAGAGAAACTTTTAAGAACAATACATTATCCCTATACTTAATATATCTACAAATAATTTAATTTACTTCATTTCATTACTAGACAAAAACATGATTTAGATGACTAAAGTATGACTACACTAACAAATCTGCCAGTACTGTTAGACATTTGTCTGAACAGAGCATGCATACAGACTCATGATCTCAAGCGTCTATAAAACATCTGGAGGCAACATGACGGCCCAGCTGTGCATTGAAAGTGTGACTGATGACAGTGTGTAGACATGTAATATATTCTACTCTGATTCAGCCAAAAGCTGCAAAGTTGACTTAGCAACATCTCACAAGTACAAGTAAATATGCAAATATGTCTGAGTTTTAGATGAGAGATGAGTAAAATCTGCCAATCTTCCCAAAGAAACAGACCAATACTTTGCTGGTTTTGTGAGTCCAGGCTGTGGTTCGTGATGAAATATTAGAAATAAACTTCACTTATGGTATGGGCTTAGTATAGAGCCATGAATATTTTACAGCTGTAAATAACTATTTACATATTTGTATGTAAGTTTAATCACCCTGAAAAAAAATCTGCATTAGAAATTTATCTTTGTATTTCCAGAAGTGATGGACATACATCTCTGTTACGTCTGGATACAAAGAGAAAAGGTTTGAGCCTCAGATTTCAAGACGGGGCCAAAAATCTTCATCTGCAACTTGTGTGTAATTGGAAGATAACAAATCAAACTGTCCAATCAGTGAACAGATGTCTCACTGTCCTGCACGCTGCAGGCTCTTACAGGAGAGTAGATAAGCTCTACAGACAACGATGGTGCAACTAGCTGAGCGTCCATGTGAATATGATCAACTGCATTACAATAAAGAGCATTGCTGAAGGGTCTTTATCCACAAAGCTTCTTTCCCTTTAAGCTTGAGCTTTGTGAAGCAAATTTGTCAGATACATGATACATCTTGCTGTGATGCTGGACAAAGTTTGAGCACAAGAAAAGACAGGGACACCTTTTTCTACACATTTCATGCAGCGCCATAGAAAATACCGTTTGCTAGATTCTAAAAATATTTCTCTCTGAAAATGTGATACGGCCCTGAGGCACTGCTGTGAAGTTACAGTAGTTAATAGCTGACAAAGTTTTTTTGATTTTTTTTCTTTAAGCAACCTGGGGCAAAAGTTTAAAAGAGAAATATGTGGGAGCGTTTAGTTTAGAGCAAATTCACATAATCTGTTTATTTTAAATTTGGCAGGTTTACATTAAAAAATTTTTTTTTACCCATGCTCATATGTAATTCCATGACAGCAGGGACTATTGCACAAACTGTAACCAGGAGACAGAATATTCTTCACCAATCTGTGATCAGTACAGGAAGTTGAAGCCACATGGATCCAGCAAATCAGAACTTGTGCTCAGTCTGGAAAACTCAGTCTGCCTGCTTCTGTATTGATTTAGACGGAGAAACTGACATTTCAGTTTTGTGCAAAACAAATTTGCATCTTTAATTTGTTAGACTTATATTTTTAGTTACAGAGCAATAAAAACAGATTACAGGGTAATTGAACTGTAATGAAATAAGGGAATCCCTCAGATTTCCATTCAGAAGAATCCTAAATAATGAATATGTAGTTTTTGTTAACTAATTTGAAGGAAATAAACTTAGCTGTGATGTCACCATAAAAGGTGACATAAAGGTAAGAAGCTTGTGGCTGTTTTTAAGGAGATGCATCCTAACCATAAACTTTGGGAATGAAAAACAGCTGTAGTGGACATTGTCGCGTCTTCAGGAATAGCTTTAATCTTTTAGAATGTCTGGAAGACAACTCCGAAAATGTTCATTTTTAATTCACTCATTTAAGGACAGGGACCAGGCCTATTGATAAACATTTTTATGTTGGTATGTAAGATGATCACCGGTGACTAATTTCCATCCCTAGGCAGGTAGGTGGACCTAAAAACATTAGCATATAATGGCATAATACAATTACAGCAAAACGTTGCTTTATTAAAACTCTAATAAAAATGTGTTTGGATATCTCTAACAGTAGTTTACAGCATTAGTCTAAGAATCATTACATAATCAAACTGGGAAACAACCATTCATGTTGGATGTGCTGAGTATATTGTTGGTATGTTATTAACCATAGCTTAACTCTTTGTTTGGATCGTGTATAGATGGAGTTCCCTGATGATTACAGTTAGTTTGCTCCTCACATGCCTCTAAATAATCTAACAATTGCAATGAATTTACTTTTTCTTGTGAGAATATTAATATGTCCTCGAGTTAAAGACCTTGTGGCATTTCAGCTTTGTCTTTTTTTGATTAATATACACTCACCGGCCACTTTATTAGGTACACCTGTCCAGCTGCTCATTACACTTAATTTCTAATCAGCCAATCACATGGCTGCAACTCAGTGCATTTAGGCATGCAGACATGGTCAAGACAATCTCCTGCAGTTCAAACTAAGCATCAGTATGGGGAAGAAAGGTGATTTGAGTGACTTTGAACGTGGCATGGTTGTTGGTGCCAGAAGGGCTGGTCTGAGCATTTCAGAAACTGCTGATTTACTGGGATTTTCACGCACATCCATCTCTAGGGTTTACAGAGAATGGTCTGAAAAAGGAAAAATATCCGCGGCAGCGCAGTTCTGATGGCAAAAATGCCTTGTTGATGCCAGAGGTCAGAGGAGAATGGTCAGCTGGTTCGAGCTGATAGAAAGGTAACAGTGACTCAAATAACCACCATTTACAACCAAGGTAGGCAGAAGAGCATCTCTGAACGCACAGTACGTCACCTTTGAGGCGGATGGGCTACAGCAGCAGAAGACCACTCCGGGTGCCACTCCTTTCAGCTAAGAACAGGAAACTGAGGCTACAATTTGCACAAGCTCATCGAAATTGGACAATATAAGATTGGAAAAACATTGCCTGGTCTGATGAGTCCCGATTTCTGCTGCGAGATTCGGATAGTAGGGTCAGAATTTGGCGTCAACAACATGGAAGCATGGATCCATCCTGCCTTTTACCAACGGTTCAGGCTGGTGGTGGTGGTGTAATGCTGTGGGGAATATTTTCCTGGCACTCTTTGGGCCCCTTGGTACCAATTGAGCATGGTTGCAACGCCACAGCCTACCTGAGTATTGTTGCTGACCATGTCCATCCCTTTATGACCACAATGTACCCAACTTCTGATGGCTACTTTCACCAGGATAATGCATGGCACATTATAAATCATCATCATTAAGCTAGAATCATGTCAGGCTGGTTTCTTGAACATGACAATGAGTTCACTGTATTCAAATGGCCTCCACAGTCACCAGATCTCAATCCAATAGAGCATCTTTGGGATGTGGTGGAACAGGAGATTCGCATCATGGATGTGCAGCGAACAAATCTGCGCCAACTGTGTGATCCCATCATGTCAATATGGACCAAACTCTCTGAGGAATGCTTCCAGCACCTTGCTTCCAGCAAAAGGGGGTCCAACTCCTTACTAGCATGGTGTATCTAATAAAGTGGCTGGTGAATATATATATATATATATATATATATATTTATATATATATATATATATATATTAGTGGTGGACCGCTAACGGCATTAATGTGCTGCGTTAATTGGATACTCTTATTCTTAAAAATAACGGCGTTAATCTATTTTCAAAGTGTGGTGTGGGAGAGCTGGGTCAACATAGTTAGTAAGCTATGAATTTCACTTTGATAGTTTATTGCGGATGTATATCAAGCCTAGCAGACGGTG
>JAVQJG010130843.1:0-12042 GCA_036024015.1 Craterocephalus amniculus | reverse complement strand
TGCAGGTTTAGTTTCTGCAGGTTTAGTTTCTGCAGGTTTAGTCTCTGCAGGTTTAGTTTCTGTAGGTTTAGTCTCTGCAGGTTTAGTTTCTGCAGGTTTAGTCTCTGCAGGTTTAGTTTCTGCAGGTTTAGTTTCTGCAGGTTTAGTTTCTGCAGGTTTAGTCTCTGCAGGTTTAGTTTCTGCAGGTTTAGTCTCTGCAGGTTTAGTTTCTGCAGGTTTAGTTTCTGCAGGTTTAGTTTCTGCAGGTTTAGTTTCTGCAGGTCTGTAGGTTCGGTTCCTGTTACACGTGGGTATAAATTGCAGAAGTTCCTGGAACCCGGCCTCTGTGTGCGACAAGGACGTAGTTTTCTCTCTGCTCAGTCGTGCATCTCTTCATGCAATATTCAGCCAGCTGGGATCTCTGCAGCCGGACTCCAGTTTTCCAGCGCAGCTCTGCGAGAGGAGAGAGTCTGAGTCTGACTCGCTCACACACGACTGCAGAAAACAGGAAAAGCTGTAGTGATGCAGCTGAATGCAGTGATGCAGAAAAACGCTCCGACTTTAAACCACAATAATCAAACTTAACGTATTCCCTCCGTAATAAGAGCCAGAGCATCTAAAGATGAGTGATGGGGGGCTGGGATGAGGTGATGAAGCTGGAGTCAGGACTGCATCACGGATCTGGTTCAGGACAGGATGGTGGATCGGGTCGGTTTGGATCCTGATGTTTGCAGATGACACTGTGGTCTGCAGCGAGAACATCTGGAGAGGTGGAGGAGATCAGCCGCCGCTAAACGATGCTGGAAAAGCAGTTTCATTCAGGCAGTTCAGTGGAACCAACACATTTTATTTAAGTACAGGTAGAAGATTTTACTTTCAGGGGCCTGTTTTTGTATTTAAAACCAATTTTCTTTATTGATTTCAAGCAATATTCTAACTTTCATTGTTTTTAATTTGAGGTTTTCAGAAGCTGCAAATCCTGATCAGCAAAATCTAAACACAGAAAAGCTGAAATATGTCGATTTGTCTAAACGCAGCACTTTTTCAGGACGGGGATGTTAATAACTGAAATAAAATCTCACATCTGAAACAAAGCAACACGTTTATGTCTCGGTCCCGCCGTGTTATTCGTGGAGGACGCCGGGAGACACGGGACTCTGAGTGTCTCCCATGCCGTGACGTTTCCATGACGCCTGCGTGCAAACGGCGCCGATCTCCCCTGCAGAGCGGCATCCATTAAACATGACCGTCTAAAAATAAAGCCGGTCTTCACAGGAGCTGCTGCCTTTAATCTGGGCCAGAGCTCCGAGTGGTTTGCATCGGCACAAAGAGGGAGGAGGAGGAGGGTGTTCATCGCCACGGCGACCACCGCGTGGATTTGTACTTCAGAAAGACGCGCAGCGCGACCTCCGACCCCGCTGCTAATGAACCGAGGCCTCGGATGAAAGAGATTCTGTTATTTCACAGGAAATCAGCGGCCGAAGCGTGAAATGATGCTGCTTTTTTTTTTTGTCCAAACTGGATCTGAACGTGTCGGCGCTGAAAAATTATATAAAACTCGTAAACAACCCGACCAATCACAGAGAGGCTGAGCCGTCCTGCTTCCATTTCCCCCGATTTACACTAAACCAGAGTATCGCAATTAAAAAACGGTAATAAAGTCATTTACAGATAGAAAAATGTTTCTAATGTCGCTAAAAAGCTTCATGAGGTGGTTTTTCTGTTGTTTCTATATAAAAGTGTAACAGACATTTTTAGCGTTTACACGTAATTTGATGTTTGTCTGAAGCTTCGCTTATTTTTCACGAAGTTTCTGTTTTTAATCTCGTCTGGCGTGTTCCTTTTGTTGGAAAGTGATGCTTTATGTTTTATTTATTGTTTAAATTATAAATTTGTCTGAATGAATCCTTTAAAAGAACTGAACACAGAACCGCACGAAGCGGATGCAGTAAATGCGACTCTTTAAATTCACTCGAAACGTAACGATGCAGATTCCTGCACGCAAGCTGGAAAATAAAAACGGAGGAAACCTGAAACCTGAACTTTTAAAGATAAAATGGTTTTTGTACCAGGCTGTAAACATGTTTCATTCTGCTGGAAAGTTGCTCTTTTTACCACGAGAGTCTCTGGGGATTGGCTCAGCCAGCACCTAGTGGAGGAGGGGGGAACTGCAGCCCCTAGTGGGTCCAGCCGCTTCCGAACTCCTCAGGATAATTTAAAACCCGACTCGTTCGTTAGCGCATTCAGTTAAAGCGTTCGTATTCGCCCGTCTCTTCGGCATTGCGTTTCTTCGTACGTATTCATATTTAGTGGGAAACTGTTTTATTGCGACAGAAACATCGCAGTAAATATCGGCTATTTGATGTTTTTTTGTGTCCAGAACCTGTAACATTATTTTAAACGGGCCATTGAGCCGTTTCTTCCTCTCTTTGGTCCCTGATTTTGCCGTTTGGGGACTTTACGTGATTCTTAGATTCCCGATTATCAGGAAACCTCAGCGCGTTGTCAATGAAACACCGATGTCCACAAAAATAAGGACGACAAAATATTAATAAATATTCTCTCCTCCAACCGGCCCGCGCTAAACTTAACCGATGTCGTGTTTGCGGGTTGTCCGACGCACAAACACGAACACGAACAATGTCTTTGACTATGATTTTACTAAAACAAAAGGACTTTTGGACACAAGAAAAACTGATTTCATGTCATTATTTACAACGCTGCGCTTAAATTTGCATTTAATCCTGAAAATTATCAAAGTTCTGAAAAATTAAAAACAAAAAACCAGGGGAAATTTTAATGTTTGGACAAAGTAAAACCGATTCTCGTTTCCTCCGTCGGATAGACGGCCGGCGAATCCCAGGCTGTACTTTCACCTTCCAGGACCTTCCATGATTTTCCAGGTTATTCCAGGACCTTCCATGATATTCCAGGACCTTCCATGATATTCCAGGACCTTCCATGATATTCCAGGACCTTCCAGGATATTCCAGGACCTTCCAGGATATTCCAGGACCTTCCAGGTGCGACAGGAGACCAGATGCAGGTATTAAAGCTTCTTCCAGCCGACCTGGCGGAGATGGAGAGGATCTCGCAGGAAGAACGGGATAAACTGCCCAAATCCAGGATTACAAAGCTCGGAGAGGCTAATTCAGGATTACAGGAAACCGTAAATCTGCATCCAGAGAGGCTCCAGCAGGACACGACCTCACTTCCTCATATTCCACTTTTTCACCTCATATTTCACTTTTTCACCTCATATTCCACTTTTTCATCTCATATTCCACTTTTTCATCTCATTTTCCACTTTTTCATCTCATATTTCACTTTTTCACCTCATATTTTACTTTTTCATCTCATATTTCACTTTTTCATCTCATATTTCACTTTTTCATCTCATATTCCACTTTTTCACCTCATATTTCACTTTTTCACCTAATATTTCACTTTTTCATCTCATATTTCACTTTTTCATCTCATATTTCACTTTTTCACCTCATATTTCACTTTTTCATCTCATATTTCACTTTTTCACCTCATATTTCACTTTTCCACCTCATATTTCACTTTTTCATCTCATATTCCACTTTTTAACCTCATTTTTCACTTTTTCACCTCATATTCCACTTTTTCACCTCATATTCCACTTTTTCACCTCATATTTCACTTTTTAACCTAATTTTTCACTTTTTCACCTCATATTCCACTTTTCCACCTCATATTTCACTTTTTCACCTCATATTTCACTTTTTCACCTCATATTTCACTTTTTCATCTCATATTTCACTTTTTCACCTCATATTTCACTTTTCATCTCATATTCCACTTTTTCATGTCATATTTCACTTTTTCACCTCATATTCCACTTTTTCTCCTCATATTTCACTTTTTCACCTCATATTTCACTTTTTCACCTCATATTTCACTTTTTCACCTGATATTTCATTTTATCCGTTTAGTTTCAGCTCAGAAAATCACAACTCGCTGTTTTCCCGTAAATAAACCGACTTCATCCCAGCATTTAATCTACTTTTCCTCTTATCCCCCAAACCCTTCATCCCTCCTCATCCTCTTCCCTTCTGCAGGATGTAGCATTCCCAGCTCTTTCTTTCCCTCTCGCTTTCCTTTAATCCCAAACTTTTCCTCCTCCTCCTCCTCGGTCTTGTAGGTGCGCCGCATGATTGGGCGGCAGGTTGCAGGGGGAGGCTTTTGGAAATCACATGGTCCACTTTCCCAGTCCTGCGAGGCGCCATTTTGGAGGAAAGTTTGGGATTTGTGGACCTGGGAGGTGTAAGGAAAGGGGGAGGAGGAGAGGAGCAGAAAGGGGGAGGAGGAGAGGAAAAAGAGGAAGCGGAGGGATTTACTGTCTGGGAAGTTTGACACGAAAGCGCAGGCGGACCCGTGCGGGATAAAGCGGTCTAGGTGTGACACCGGGCTGCACTTTGAAGTTGTTTTCCTGCTTTCTGGAGCGGCGGTCCGGTCCGGTTCGGTTCGGTTCGGATCCGCCCGCTGCGCCGGAGCGGGGCGCGTTTCAGCCGGACTTTGGCGCACGGAGGTCCCGCCGCCGGAGCGGAGAGAGGCGGGGGAGGACCAGCTCCCGGTCGGACCCGGACTCTCCGCAGTCTCGCTTGCACTTGTGCGTGTTTGTGCGCCAGTTCCCGCGCGGATCGGCTCGGTTCCGATCCGGGATTGTTGGACGCGAACTTGCGTCGTGGAGCGATTTTCTTCTTCTTCTTCTGCTCGGACCCGGAGCCCTGACAGCGGGTTTAACCGGAGGAATAATCGGTAAAATCCCGTTCTGCGACAGGAGGAGGAGGGCTGAATGCGGCTGGAACGGATCTAGCGCCGAACCGAGCCGAGCCGAGCCGAACCCGACCATGCCAGTCAGAAAGAAAGGTAAGCCGCTTTCACTTCGCGTAGCAAGCTAGCCGGGCTAGCCGCTGCCTGCTGGGAAAGTCACACCGCAGCCTCGTGGAAAGAAACGCGACACTCACACAGACACGAACACGACCAAAAACCCGTGCACGCGGCCCGGCTGAGCCCGTCCGAACCGGGCCGGACCGGCCAGGTGGAGTGAGTTAAAGCAGTGCTAGCAGTTAGCCGCCGCTGCTAACCAAGTTGTAAATGGGGCACCTTGTCTGAACTAAAAATAAATTCTGATTTCTATAAAATATTTACACGCGCCTCGAGCTGCACGCGATACCTGAAGGAGGCAAAGTGGAAAAATTTTCAGAAATATTCTCATGAACTTTAGATGTGAATGAACTTAAATACTTTTAATGTTTTAATGGGAAAAAAAATCTGAAATTGAGCCAAGAGCGGCGAATAGCGAGTTAAGTGCAACCTAATTATACCGGGATTTTATATTTGGACTCCCGAAGTATCAGTTCAGTGTTTGCAAGCAGACTCTTACTGCTTCAGATCTATCTGCATTTTCTCTAAAGATAAAATATAAAAACACACAAAGTTGTCTTTACTCTTTAAGGTTCGATTACTCCAAGTATTTCACTTTTAATTTCTTTTCTATTCTGGTTTTCCCGGAGTTTGACAGTCAGACTTTATCTCCCACGCAGCTGAATTTTATAAAAGTTTACAGGGCCCTCCCATTGCAAAGGTGGGACTTCAATTTGCCTTCAGTTTGCATAAATAACACAACGATGAGCTTCCAATGTCGTACAGGAAAGATGGTTGATTTGCAGCTGATTGTTTGGTTTTGAGAGAACAAAAAAAAAAAAAATCTTATATCTATAGTGAAATCTATAACAGCTTTGCATGGTGAAAACATGGGAAAGTTTCTCATTTCAGAGGAATCTTTGTCCTTAAATTGTTGATAATAATTTAGCATTTATTGGTCTTGTCTTGGTTTTGACAAATGAGCTCTAAATGAGGGTCAGTGTATCGGGTCACCTCTGGGTTTATGGGCCACCAGAACTTCATCAGAAACTCCTCCCAACCAAACCAGCATGTTTCATTCCTGCTTTTCTGCACACATCAGTTATATGTTGCTTTTTTCTCCGTCTGCTTTGCAGTTAAATGCCATATTTCAGTGATGGGAGCTATTTTTAGGCTTCACTCTGATCATAAGATTCTGCTGTTGTGGCCATCCGTTGCTGCAGACGCTGGCTGGATCACTCATTTTCTGCAACTTTTAGAGTTTATTTCTTTCACCTTAATCTAAATTTCCTTTAAAGTTCATCTTTCATTTTTCTTAAGTTCATCTAAATTTAAGTAAACATGCCTAGGGATGTCACGATTATTGTTTGAGAAATAATCCTGATTTTGCGATTATCACGATTATGTTTTAATTTCACAATGCTGGAAATGTATAAAATAACAAACACTCATTTTCTGTTAAATTTGATTTGTGTGTTGATGTCAAGAAAACAGAATATGGGAACAAAATAAACAGAAGTACCGTTCAGATTCACATTAGAATTGAGTAAAAACTCCCTCTGCTCTGGTAACAATAATAAAAACAAAAAAGCTACAGTATTATATGAATGAATATGAAAAGATAAAAATAGTTTTCAGTGATGACAATCAAACTATATTTACATTATTAAACTACAATATTTAGGAAGCTTTACGATTTATAATTATAGCTTCCGCTACCGTTATTAATCGCGTAAATAAATAATCTTGACATCTCTAAACATGCTATTACCTTCAACACATATGCTGGGAGAAAAGGACTTATTTAGAGCTAATCATTCATTCATTTCTTTATTCACCATTGAGAACTTGTGTTGAATGGAGCATCTCCTTCCATTTTACTCAGAAATAAGGAAATTTGATTTAAAAATAAAGAAATATGCATATTTATAGATAAAGAATATTCTGCATATTTAGACAAGAGTCTAAATACTTGTAACCATGTGAAACATCTTCTGCATAATCTACAAATAATGTGGAACTTGTCCCGCAACAAAACACAAAGCGTGTTCAGCATCTTTACAAAATAAGCAGAACGTATTCAGCATTTTCACAAACATATATGGAACGTGTGTCACAACAAAATAAAATACACAAACATGGTTGGCACGTATAAATATTTGGAATTTGTTCCACAATAAACAAAAATAGATGAAATGTTTTAAGTATGTTTACAAAATATGTGGCATGTGCTGCCTAATTAAACTAAATACTTGTATGTTTTTTTTTTTTTACAAATTATGCTGAATGTATTTTTACAAAATACACCAAACATGTTCGACAACAAAACTAAATTAGAACATTTTCCATTTTATTTTTACAAATTTTGCAGAATGCTTTTTTTTTTTACAAAGTAAGCAGAATGTATTCCAAAAATCTAAATAGAACATGTTAAATATTTTTAACAAAAACGTAGAATGTGTGTTTTTACAAAATATACAGATTGTGTATTTTATTAGTATGTAGTTACTAAATATGTGGAACAAATGCAACAACTAAATACTTGCAACACGTTCCACATTTATTGTAAGTTACAAAATGTGTATTTTCACAAAATATGCAGAACGTGTTCACAGCAAAACTAAATTATTACAGCACGTTCCACACTTATTACAAATTACACAGAACTGGTTTTTTTACAAAACAGTGTAATTTGTTCGGCAATAAACTATATACAACATCTTCCATGTTTTTTACAAAATGAGCAATATGTGTATTTTTACAAAATATTTGGAAAGATTTTTAGAACAAATGTACTCCATTCAGCCAGTACATGATGACCATCTACACGATAAATCAGGGTTTTCTTTCTTTCTCACTAATGAACCAGTCAGTTACCTAATTGATGTTAATTAAATTTCATTTTTCTGATGAAGTTGAGATTCACTTAAGCTTCAACAAATGAAAATCCTGAATTGGTTAATTACTGGTTTTTGAGATGAGTTTGTTTATTCTGACATCAGACTTTTAAAACTTAAAATTGTTTTATAAAAGAAATTAGATTATTTCACCAGTGCTGTAATGCTGTATCAACCAGGAACTGACCTTTTGTTTTTATCAGATCTGCACGTCACATAGAACAAAATAATCTAGATTTGATCCTCTGTAGCTTCTGTATATTTTCTATGATTCTAACCTGGGAAACTGTTTCTGCTGCATTAGAAAAGACGAGTCCTGCAGCCATGAACCGGTCGCCGGAGCTCCGGCTCGTCCTCACCACAGTCAGAAACGATTATTTGAGTCATTAAATGGAAATTCATTACTTCTCAGTGTAACTGACGTCAGACTCAGCGGCGAGAGATGAAGGTTGCCTTGTCTGAACGGTTTTACACGGCTGCATGTTTGAGACGGATCTGCTGCCCGACTCGGTGGTATCCCGACTCACCGCTTCCTCTTCCTGTGCTGCAGACGCGCAGCGAGCCCTGCTGCTGCTGGAGGAGTACCGGGCCAAGCTGCGCCACGCCGAGGACCGCCAGCTGCGACTCTCCATCCAGAGGGTCATCGACATCTTCCAGAGCAACCTCTTCCAGGCGCTCATAGGTACGTCCACGCCTCGCTCAGGCCGCCGGGGAACGCCGTTTCCTGACAGATTTATGCGGATTTAACCTCTTATTTCCTTCTGAACTACAGCAATTTTCATTTATCTATCTTTTCCTTTAATCATGATATACGATCTATAACTTTATATAAAGTTTTTTGGGTCGAGTAACCAAAGAGACGGTTCAAAATGCAGTTTTATTAAGGGTCAGAAGCACATATGCATTAAAATATTTGACTGAAATTAAAGTAGATGCTTATTAAAAATGATAAAAATACTTTTCAATGACCATAACAAAGATAAAGTTGTGCAAAATGCTGAAAAAAAGAGATATTTTAACTCAAAACAATATAACTCCATATAAAGGATATTCCCTCATTACATATCTGTGTTTCATAGTCTCGGTATTTCTGAAAATATAAATTTATTGCCCAGCTCTGTTCTGAAGTACAGCAGCTTCTCCACCAGAAAGCTGCTTTTTATGGACCCATAAAACTCCAAAGTCCAGCTTTTCCACTGATATGCAAAGAAAATGTCCTTTAAAGAGCGAAATATGTTTTAAGTTAAAGAATTTAATACTGGACAAACTTCATTTTAAGTTTAAGTTTGTCGTGATTTGGGTCCTCAGCTAGCTCGGTTCAGGAACATGGCCGGCTAACGGCGCTGCAGGGCTAACGGCGCTAACGGCGCTGCAGGGCTAACGGCGCTTTCGGAGCTGCAGGGCTAACGGCGCTAACGGAGCTGCTAACGGATCCGTGCAGCAGGAATGCAGGCCAACAGGTTTTGGCTCTCAGGGCAAATGAAAGACAGAATTTGTCTGTTAAGTCGTTAAGATTCCCAAGAAGAAAAGGGTGTGTTACTGTGTGTTAATGTGTGTGTGTGTGTGTGTGTGTGTGTGTGTGTGTGTGTGTGTGTAATGACTTCCTTCCTTTCTCTTCCTCTGGTTTCCCTCTGTGGATTTTATCTGAGGATCCTTCCCTCCTTCAGTTTCCAGTTAAATCCAACTTTATTTATAATTTATAACAAAGTCGTCTCACGGCTTCACTGACAACCAGTTTAAGTAATCTGATTACATTCATATAAACATACATACTAATAAATAACAAATAGCCGATGTAAGGAAACCAACAGACTGCATGGAACAGAGTCTTCATCAATCCCCTTCTGAGCTGCTTCAGGCGACGGTGGGGAGAAAAACTCCCTTTTAACAGGAAGGAAAACCTCCAGCAGGACCCGGCTCAGGGAGGGCGGCCATCTGCCTCAAACCAGTTGGGGGTGGAAACGACAGAAAGGGTGACCATGGACGGAGAACGTGAGAGCCAAAAGTGAGGATAGAAACAGAGTGCTGCAATAGTGTGTAGAAAAAGCGGAGAGAAAGCCAGTGTAGAAAGAGAGAACTGAAAGAGAGGTTTAGTAGAGAGGAGAGAAAAGTTATGTAGAAAGAGAGTGAAGAACAAGAGAAGAGACAGAGAGTGTAGTAAGAGACAATAGAAAGAGAGACACAGTCATCACATTTGATCCACTCAGATCTGTCGAGAGAGGAGAAAATATGTTAATAGCTTTTTATGTGAGAAGAAGGATTTTAACCCTTTTTTTCCGGACGTGTCGGTGACGACACATATGTGCGACCGCACTTTGGATTACCGTAAATACTCAACAGTTTGCGCAATCTGAAAAATTCCAACGGTCTCTGAAAGCTGAAAGAGTGCGCTTTACAGCGAGTATCGTGTCATTACGGTAATTCCACTCGGAAGCCCGCGAAAAGCTTCTTTGTTGTTGGCGAAGATAGACGGAGTGGTGAAAAACTATAGAGTGAAGAGCGCTGAAAGATTTACAGTGCAAGAAAGAAAATAAGAAAAATATGTCCGCAAGACGACCATCCCGTTTGATAAAACCTCCATGGAGGTTTAGAGAAGATTTTGAGATCGAAGGACCAACGGAGTGAGCGACTTCTGGCCAGGGAAGGTAACGTTACAGGAACTGAATTTCCAGGTTGAATTTCTGAATGAATGAAACCCTCTTTAGCTAGTTTTAGTTCGTATATACTATTGTCAACGCTTATATTGTGTGTAGATTGTTTTAGAACAGTGTACTAAGTCTGTATATGTGTAAATATTTGTACTTTCATGCGTAAATCTGTGCGCATCCAAACAATGCATGCGCCATATTTTATACTGTACAATGCATTCGGCAATTTTTAGACTCCTGTGATGTTACCAACTGATGTTTGGTTGCTCAGTTCGTTTTATTTTTGTTTCAGTCACACATTATACTGTATATCTTGCAAAATTAAGAACAGTTCATGTGAAACTGAAACAGCAGAAAGCTTGTTTGCCTGAATATTTGTACATTTACATCAAATATAAGTTATCATATAATGCAAGAATATTCATATTTTTGTTTGTCAGCTATATTGTGTATGTGATATGAAATGACAATGATCAAATATTCTTTTTCTTCAAGTGTGCTGTGTCCTGTGAGAGCCTGTTGTGATGCTGGAGGTGGTAATGAGGTGTCCACCAGAGGTCAGAGAGGGAGAAGTCATGGGGATGCTGGAGATTCTGGTGATGTGGTCAGAGACAGAAGCTGCTCACCACATCAACAAAGGTGGAGAACAGATGCTGAGCCTGATGATGGAGTCCCTCCCCAAATAAGGTTCAACCCCAGACGCATCCCAGGTGTTCAACCACCTCTCAATATGGGAGTCCCATCGCCAGGTGAAATCTTTTCCAACTTTTTTGATGCTGCTGTTTTCAGACTACTGTGTGAAAACACAAACAAAAATGCAGCCAAAAGCCTGGAGACAGGGAGAAAGATCATCTGGACTAAAATAAGTCCAGATGAAATGAAGAGATTCATTGGCTTGTTACTGTATATGTCAGTGTTGGACCTGCCGAAGATGACTGACTTTTGGCGTAAAGACACCATCTTCCATGTGGCGTTCCCCGCCACCGCTGTGACCCGAGACCGATTCCTGGCCATTTTATCCATGCTTCATATCAGTGATCCAGAGAAGAGTGAGGAGCATGAGCAGAAGAAGGGCACAGAGGATTGTGACCACCTCCACCGGGTCAGACCTCTCATGGAGATCATCTGCATGAACTCCAAGGCCATCTACCACCCAAGACAGCACCTTTCAGTGGATGAAAGAATGGTTGGGACCAAGGCCAGGCTTAGCATCAAACAATATATGAAGGCTAAGCCAAATAAGTGGGGGCTGAAGTTTTTTGTGCTAGCAGACACAAATGGCTACACCATTGACTTCAAGCTGTACACAGGCAAGACCAAGACAGCATCAGGGAACGGGCTCTCTTTTGATGTTGTCACAAGTCTAGTCAACAAAGAGTACCTGGGGTCTGGTTATGTCGTCTACACAGACAACTTTTACACCAGTCCCCAACTCTTTTGACACCTCAGCCAACAGGGATTTGGAGCTTGTGGAACTTGCAGGTAATGTGCAACAGCTGCCCATTTTCCTAGTGACAAGTGTAATATTTAGGATGGGTAAAATGTTGGAGAATACATTTTGTTTTTGTGTATGTATGAAATGACAAAGTAATTTTCTCCTTCTTCTTCTTCTTTTTATACAGGCA
>JAVQJG010130841.1:0-21991 GCA_036024015.1 Craterocephalus amniculus | reverse complement strand
GGGCTGGCCTATTTTATTGTGAATTCGTGGGTCTTCAAATCCCTGATCCCAGTGGTCACTTCAGATTTTCTGTCTCTGAATCTAAAAGGCTTAAACGCTTCAGAGCCCCATGTAATTATGTTAAAAATTTATCTGGCCTTATTTATGTTGACATTGTCTATTAAACTTAATTATTAAGTGTATTCCAAGGAGAACACACAAAGAAGTATACATTAGCAAAATTTTTCATCTATCTCTAGGCTGACTGAGTGTTTAGTGTCATGTCTTCTCAAATTTCACCGATGTTATGCTTACCCTTCTTTCATGTCAAACATTGCACTCAGGTTTTTAACAGAAAAGACTGTTAAATACCATTTTGATGATCAATTTAACAATGATAAAGAAAGCTTAGTGAGATAGTATACAAGACATACCTGTGTTGTTATACTGTCTCTACATTACATAACATTTCTGTGCTTCTAGGTTATGCAATATGCAATCATGAAAAAAATATATTAGGTCTTCACATCTAAAAATGAAGACGTGAACTATTGATATCAGGTTCAAAATCTTTTTTGTTTTCCCATTTTGTTTGTTTCAGTTTTTGTCCAGACACAAGAGGGTGTTAGAATTAAGAGTGTATTTATTCATTAATTACTAATTTATTTCTATCATATTTTTATATCATGGACAGCTTAAAAAAATCAGGGGGTTCTGCTTTGCCAGCATCTGTAACTGCTGAGACACGGACAATTTCAGTAAAAAGCGCTGCTCGCTGATGGCTGTCAGCACAAGAGTAAGTAAAACACTCCAGTTTGCACCTTTCCATGAGGTGAGGATCAAGCTGCTCAAAGCGGCATCTGCTCATTACAGAGGGAGAGAGAGGTGATATCCAAGATGGAATTGAGTTTGTTCCTCTTCTGCCCTCTGCTGCTACTGCCTCCAGGGTGTCCACACTAAGCCTCACAACAGGCCCGATCCTATGAGCTCTTCCTCGCACCTTCACCATCAATGAAGTGTTGTACAGTGAAGGAGTCATCACAAGATATGTGGAAATGTTGCGACCTCAAGTTCAGTCAGTGGTGTGTAAGGTGACAATGCAGCTCTGCCGGCTTGTCCCCTTGGTGCTTTGCGGTAAACTGAAAACATCCCTTTGCTAAGAGACAAACTGAACTCTTTTAAGGTTGTCTGTATCCTGGGATGCTGCATTTTTCCCCAAGCGGGAGAAAGTTGATGGCTTTAAAGAGGAGGCAGAATCAAAGAAACCAATTCCCAAGATCCATCCGGTCTCCCCAGGAAGGAGGGAGCTCTATGAAGTAGGTATATAACATACTTGTCTATCTGAGACAGTTGAATCTGAAGGGGGCAATGGAGTTCATGTATTTTTTTTCTCTCTCTACAGTAGTTTAGCGTAGCATATAGTGGCAGTGCAAGAAATTATCTCCTTCCTGGCTGCTTTGAAACTCAAACCTTATCTGACTTCCACATATTCTGTTTGAAGAAGGGAAGGAATTAAGGTATAACGCCGTTTGACATCCTCTTCTGATTTACAGATAAGTGATCAAATATTGCACATATGTTTAGAAAATCTAAAATGAGATTAATATTACAAACACTATTTGCAATTACCTGATGTTGATGTGCTTTTGACAGCTTGAATCTACTGTAATGTCATGCAATGATAATGCTATTATCAATACGACCTCTAGGTGGTAGCAGAGGTCTACAACTTTCCCTTCACTTACAGCTACAGTATCCCTTCAGTCACATAGCTGCTGCTGAGACCTCTACTCCACCATGGTGTAGTCACTGTAGAACAGGCTCGATGACCACAGAGAGCAGCAGCAGTGATGTACAGACAAAGGGATGAAAGGAGCGAAAAAAGGTGCAGCAGCCTTTGATTCAAGCAGATATAGAGAGGGATTCAAGTTCTTTCTCCTACTCTTTACCCCCTGTACTCTAATTCCTCTCCACTCCTCTCTATCATGCCCTCTTTCATTGTCCCTACTTTGTGTCCATTCACTCTTTTTAGAAAGTCATCCCATTTAATGCCCTTAGTGGGGAGACATGCATTGAAACCGAGCTGCCGCGTTTTTCCCGAGGCCACAGTGGGATGGTCCATGGTGTGATGTACCCGGCGCTCTAAAGGTGTGGTAATTTTTTTTTTTCAGTATCACGTTTTAAAAATAGTGTTGGCTTCCTGCTGGGTAGAAACCATTAAACAAATTGCTTTTTAGCCCCAAGCCGACTTTGAAAAACAGTTTGGGTTGCAGTGTATACTATTAGTGCAAAGAACACAGTCACTTTGTTTTATCTTTTGCCTCTTCCCTTCTCTAGGCTCTTCTTGTTTCTGGGTTACCATTTGCATAGGTTGCTTAAGCTCTGTGTGGGTGTGTGTCCATGCGCACTTTTTGTTGTGCTCATGCATGACTTTTTTTCTTCAGGGAGCATTTTAAAAGTAAATCTTTTCAGAGTCTTACAGATTATTTATCAACATAATTTCTCATAATTAAAAAGCCTTATTTTTCTTTCTTTTAAAATTTTAAATCGGCTAACACTCGAGTGGGAGAACGTGTTAGACAGGCTCATTTGAGGCTATATTCATGTCAAAACACTGCAGTTGGCTAATTAAAAATTTAAAACCAACAAAAGTCCACTGTCATATTTGACACGTGGAGGAAACCCCAACAAAAAGCAAAAAAATTAAGAAAAGAGGATGTTTTCATCAGTGGATTACAAGCAAAGTAACACCTCTCCAACTTTCCCCCTAATCTGTGGGGAGGGATCCTTCACTTATGTAAAGAGGAAAAGAAAACATAATATGAACACATTTTCTTCTCATACATAATGCTTCTCCGCTTGTCAAGCCACATTTGTGGCTTGTTTCATCTTGAAAATATCATTGAATCCAAGTAATCAGGAGACTGACAGAACAAACACAACAGAATTTATTTATATAAGCGCTGGATGTTTCAAAGACTTTCTATGGCAGGAAACATTTTTTTCATCAAGAAGTTTTGTGTTAGTGCAAAGCAGCATCAGCACAAATAAGTTCTAAATGTTTAACGGGTGAAAAACGATGCAGCGCGGCACATCTCACGTCTTCCATCTTAACTTGTAATCCAGAATGTAAAGGAGAACATATTAATCAGTCTCCGACATGGCTCATTTGACATGTAGCCTGTTAAAATTTTAAGAATTATATTAGCATTATGACTAAATTCAGCCATTGGAGCTCAAGCTATGCACAAATCTGTTTAAATAGTTCCCTGCTAGGAAGCAAATTAACTTTGATTACATTTCAACTGGGTTAAATTCTCTGGGTGAAAAACTGAGAATTAAAGAGAGAAAGAGAGAAAAAAAACTACAACTACAGAGAATCTCTCTAATGAAATACCTCTTGAAGCATCCAAAGCTTACCAAGTCAAGTAACAATAGCTTGTCTGCACAACTTCATCAGAAGGGTAAGTCTCTCGCGCGGAAGGCATGCTGAATGTCTCTGTGTGTTCTCGTGCCAGCAGCATTATGTGCAAGACCAGGTGATAATTCATGCTTCACAAGCCCCACAGCTTTTCCATTATGCTCTGGGTTCAAAAAGTTCAGGGTGGCATATTGCAGTGCAAATTGCAGGCAAAAGCATGACAGAAGTGAGTGGAATCAATTACAGCTAGTATGACACACATCAAAAGAATGAGGGAAATAAGTCACCTAGATAAAAAAAAATAGAAGGCATGTGGCAGATGACAAGTTACTTTCTTTGAAGACAAGCTTTAGGACATTTATTTTTCACTCTTTTATTTTTTGTAAAAAGCCTAATCTCTCCGAAAGGAGATACTTGGGTACAGTCATAAGGTAATATGAATTGGAGGCAAGTTAATTAAGCATTACATACAGCACTGGGAAATGGTGTTAGACGAACCCTTTTGCAAAATCTTGTATCGTGGACGTACAACATGGTAGAGAGGGAATTGTGCTGGGTTACTGGTGTGAGACAATGCTGTTAGCTAATTTAAATCCAGTCCAACTGAATAATTATGTTGTTCTTGTGCATACAAAACTAGCTATGCAAAGTAGAACTCCATGGTTTGAGAATATGCCAAGTTTTGAGAATTTAGTAGAATACTAAAGGGATGCAAACAGCAGAGAGGCCTATGCAACCAATGCCTCCATTGGTGGCAATTACACTAATATAATGAGCTATGCAGCAAATTATGCACACTGTATAAACTGGTCAGGATTTAATGTGTGGAACACATGAAAAAGATTGCTTCACGGTGGTAATATAAAGTTTTGTTATGTAAATGCTTCAAAAATATGGCATTGCAAATCAGTCTGCAGTTGTTGACTAATGACTTCACACATGACTATATCCCAGCAGATCAGCATGCCAACATGCGTATACAGACAAGATGCTTTAGAGGTAAATTTTGAAATATTTGCCATCCTATTTAGTGTGCTGATATTTGCCAGTTTTTATCAAAAAGTGCATTTCAGTAGATCTGAACCAAGCTTTCACAGAAATGTGTCCAGTTTATTTTAAAATGAAATGACAAGTGTTGGTTAAGTTATTATGGCATGTAAACATAATAGTTGCAAACTATAATAGCCAAGTAATACAAGTTAAATGTTTAACAATTTAATGGAGAGAAATGATCACTTTGTTCCTGCATAAATGGCCCTATGGTTTTGTAACTCTGTGAATTAATTGTATTGGAAATAAAACTGTCTCATAAAGTTGCATGTAACCATTCGTTGTTGGTTCAAAGCTATTTACAGTATGGAAAGGTCAGAACACCTTTTTTTTAAAACCATTTTTATACATAATGAACTGATTATTTTTATTTTAACGTCTGCGTTTATTATGCTGCCATGGCAATAGAGATTTACGCTTTTTTCCATTTTTTTTAACTCAGTGGAAATATCTACAGTTGCCATCTCCAAATTTAAAATTGCATTTAACACAGACTGAACTTCAGCTGAAAAACCGGGATAATTTTCTTCAAATTACTGGTGAAGTTTGAAGAGGCTTATTGTGCCTGCTGCGCAAATTTACCTGCAAAAGCAAAAGATTACAGGTGTCAGTTCTGTCAACAAGATATAGCTAAAAAAACTAAATAGAAGAAATCAGGAAAGAGAAACTAGATGATAAAAGACAAAAAAACAAAATATGTTTTGTTTTGACTTTTCCAACGGGATTTAGTCTAACGTAAATTGTCAAGAGCATTGCACTTAAGCCATGTGATTAGTTTTTGGTAGCATGTAATGACAGCAACAACAAAATACAAGTTTCTTCTATAATTTCCTCAAATACTGATACAAACTTGGATTATCAAATATCGTTGGTTTCCAGTTTTACTTTGTGGATTACAGTACTGGTTTCTCCACTAGATTCCAACCACAAAACACAGAGGAGAAACATTATTTAGAGAGGGACACATTAAACTAAACACCAGTTCCAAGAGCTTCATGAAAAATTACTAATTTAGCTAATCTTCCACAACTGGCTGCCAAGGTAAAAGCTATGCTGCTGATGTCTATTGTTTCTTCTGTGCTCGTGTGTCAGTTTAACTAGAGTCAACTTGGCTGCTGAGAGAAATGCAAACCACATAGTTTAAGCCTCGACATGGCACTGGGTCGAACAGGAAGCTGAAGACTGCTTAAATTTTAACCGAGGGCTTATTTGCGGACCATTTTGCTGACTGGTAAGAATCACACAGCTTTTCAAGACCAAACAAGTACCTCGCAGCTTTTGTGACTGCCTATTGTCAAAATATCATAGATTCACTGTGGCACAACCCTCTTACCCACAGGGAGTTTCGGGCTCCAGAAAGATGATTCCAATCTTGAAAGCATGCTGTTCAGAGACCTATAATTAAAATAGTAGAGGTTTTAACACAACAATACAGTTGATGAAAAATGTGCACGTGCCCAAATATCACTTGTTTCTTGTACTGTCTGAAAACATTGCTACAATAATAATAATTTACCCCATCAGAATACTTATTAGTGTCATCTCTCTTCGCCCACTGCATATAATAAGTTTATTCTGCTGTCTAATGAAGTAACTGTCACTGCCACCATGCACAAAAGAAATATAAAGTCAAAACAGTGGAGATAAATATATAAAAGCGGTCTTTCTTACTAGCATGAAGATACATTACTGAACTCATGAGCCATAAGGTGTTACCATTTCATAATGACAAGGAATGTGTTTTGTAAATCTCTATAAATGTAGTGTATTAGCTTGATAAACACCTTTTGACACAAAATAGGATACTCTACATTTTCCTTAGGGCTATTTCAGTGATATGCAAGATGACAACAGAAGTAGGAAGGTTATATTACTCCATCTAAACTAAAGAGCAATCTTATGAATAGACGTTGTTGGCTTTTGGTACTTCTATATTGACCAGGAGTGTCATGATTCTCCCAATCTTCGATTCGATTCGATCCTCGATTTTGTTGTCTTCTTCTTACAGCACAGAGGCCTATGCCATTTTTGAGGAGTCTAGTCTACAATCATGGTTTTAGAATTGAAACTTTGCATGGTAAATCTTATTTCAAAAGATGGGCTTCATATATAAGTAACTGAATTTCATTCTTGTGTAATGTATAACAAATAGCAGTGCTAGTCAGGTTTACGTATTTTTTTACAATATAAAAAGGTAACAAGTTTAGTCATGTGGAAAACAACAAACAAACACAGTAACAATAATAACAAAAATGAGAAGTCACATAAGGTGCCGGCCATCTAGTGGCTCTTTTGGGGTTCAGGAATTCTCATAAAATAATGTGCAACAAAACAAAATAAATAAATTAAAATATAACTCATGTTGTGACTCATGTCCAAATTCACAACGACCCTTAAACTAACAGTTAACAGTTAGTCCTCTCCTTGTCTTCGGTGCTCAAGACCTGGACGTAATCGAGATCGTGACACCCCTAATGTTGAAACATTCATATCATTCATACCTGCAGTTAATACTGAAAATAAAATCATGTGGCTTACGGAGAAGAAAGTTTTACCGTGAGTATTCAGTCTTACAAAGGTGGTTCATCTCTTACATGGGTGCATTGCTATGGTAACCCATGCTTTGCACCTCAGCTGTGTAACATGATCTGTTCAAGGTAAAGGAAAAAACATAAATATTTACAATAACACTACCTACATAGTTACCAACTATTTATAGGAAAGTAAGAAAGAAAGAAAGAAAGAGAGAAAGAAAGAAAGAGAGAAAGAAAGAGAGAAAGAGAGAGGGAGAGAGAAAGAAAGAAAGAAAGAAAGAGAGAAAGAAAGAGAGAAAGAGAGAGAGAGAGAAAGAAAGAAAGAAAGAAAGAAGGAAAGAAAGAAAGAAAAAGAAAGAAAGAAAGAAAGAAAAAAACTTTTTAACTGGATAGTGAATGAAATATTTCTCTCGTAACATGAAATAATTTCACGTTTTCATTTTAAAAGGCAAAGAGTAGAAAGAATTTTTTCAAAGATTTTCCAAGCTCACAGAAAATGTCACGATACAAACATTTGCAAATAAAAAGACTGAAATTTTTCTGCTTCCATCTCATGCTTCACAAATCTTTTGAAAGCACCAAGGGCTACTTTAATAAGAATAAAACTAGTTCTAATTAAAAAAACACAAAAACATTAACTAACTGGGAGATGCAAGTACAGCGGTGGGGAACAAGAGACACCTCTGATTGGACGATGGCTCCACTTGTCTTTTGAAACAGAAGTGGAGAGTACTGTTCTATATGCTTTGGGGTAATGATGGCTGGATGGTTTGTTTTATTTGGTTATTACAGCGATGTGGTCTGGAGCACAGGGGCCTGTTCCAGAAAGCAGGTTATGTAGAAAACTTGACGTGTTATTATTTGCTCATCAATATATCATGGAATAGCACCATTTTGAAGTCACTCAGCGTTTCCGGCTCTATATATTCGACGTGACAGCATTGCTTTGTAGGTCCCATTAAAGGGGAGTTAGCATCCTGTATGTGGGCAGAGAATACATAAGATTTATTCTCTGCACACCATCAGTTATTTGCTGCCATTCATAAGGGAAAATCCTCATTGGCCTGCTTAGCAATTTGTTTCCAGTGAGTTATGTTTACTTTCATGTTTTTTTTATGATAGTGCTGGAGTGAGGGCCATGAAAACAATAATTACTTGTTGAAGTGCAGTCAGACATATTCAGGAGAAATAATAAATAAATAAGAATTGTTTTAGTGGGGCACAGGAACCGAAACATTGCTAGAGGAATGGAGATAATTATCTCAAATTCTGCTTTTGGAGTTTAAAATCTAAAAAAATTATCAACTGGATTAAATTAGGTGAATACAGGCCATACCATGTAATCCATATATTTTCCATAGTCACCAAAACATGTAACGTATTATTCCACAGATTATGTTGTTGACCTAAAAAACTTAAAACAAATATCATATCCCTTAGAGCCCCTAGCGTCCCATGACTTGAAGTGTTCCTGTAATTTATTAGCTGTCTAAATGTTGATGCTTTCAGGTAATTGTAAAAATGTAAGTCAAAGGGATAATAGTGGCTGCCTGAGAGCAGAACTCAGAATTAGCTAAGTTGAAAAGAAAAGAGAGAAAAAAACAACATCACATAACATTAATCTCACAAAATGACAAAATTGCTTTCATCCCATCAGCTCATGTTTTAATGTGCTTCCAGTTATGTATTAAAGCTTCTTTCCTTTTTGGGATTTTTTTGTACAAGCACTTTTGGCAATGTGTTTACTTATTGAACAGAATATGTCTGAGTAAGAGTCAGAACATGCTGGTTAAGGATAATATTTTAGGCTCCAATCTTTGCCTGCAAAGTCCAATGTAGCTGAGTATGAATTGACCGTGATGTTGGGTAAAATTAAGGTGCGTGACAAATCCACTGTTCAGCATTAAAGGTAACACACCAAAGGGACTACTTCTCAATAAGAGGATTGGACCTGTAGTTCTTTATTCCAAGTACAAGTAATTTACCTGAAGATAACACAAGTGTACAACTCTGTGCTACTGCAATAACACTGACGATCTCAGCTTGTTGATAATTTAGATACCTCAATATGTTCCTTTTTTTAGTACATTCAGGAATATTTGATTGGCATTCTTCTCATGCTTTGATCCTTTTTAGCAGACTTTCTTTGTAGCAAACTGTCTGTTGTGTGTCAGGTCTTCAGATGGAGCTGTGCTGCTGTAATCTTCTCAGTTATAAATATGCATCTTTACATGAAGCACATTCCTCTACCTATATTGTACTTACTGAATAAAATGTTCAGCACTCTGCATTTGGAATATTTTGTTGAGTAAGTGTCCTGGATGTTTTAGAAAACAGTGGGCTATGATCCAAATTACCCACTGGGTATGGAGCGACAAAACAAGCTGTGCTCTGGAGAGAGCTTGTAATAGATTACAGTGTTTCCCCCTGGACATGCTGTTGAGCAGGTGGTGCCTTAGCTGGTGCAACACAAGGCAATGAATTCACCATTTCCTGCCCCACCATCTGACTATAAATCATCCGGTCACAAAACACATTTTTAATAAGCAGAGAGGCAATTAAGCAAGTTCAAATGAGAGTCGAAATTAACTATCTTTGCAGGTTATTTTTCTCATTAACCTGATCCACGCTGGTACGAACATACAAATATACGAGCAAGGGTAGAAAATAAAGAAGTAATTTTACGTTGTTAGTTCAACCAAGTTCAAATTCAGCCCAACATCGGAGTAATCTTTTAGAAAATGGCTCATAACTGACTTGTGTAGTTATGCTGCATTTGAGTGCTGAATATAAAATCAAGAATCAATCATTTTTAAGAGTCAAACATTCAAAACAATATTCTTGTCTTATTTGTTTGTATTTAAAAAATGAACAGCATCGCTTGGCGACCAAGCTCAGGCTTTCATAGCATGCAGAGAGAGCTAGTGAATGCAGACATGGCAGTAGAATGCCATTGTACTTCTGGCAAACACCAGCCAAGCAAACAAGACGTTGCTCTCAAATGATACAATGAGTTCATTCATCTAGTTTTAGCAGATTATGATAAGGGGATATGGAAAATTGTTATGACGGGGGTCTAGTTTAACTTCTCACTAAACATGGGCAATAGCAGAGATTTATGAAAAATAAAGACAAGAAAATATGATGAAGCATGTCTTGCCATAGGCTTTACCAGGTAATGGTTAAGTAAATGTCACACAGTGTATTGAATGTCTGTAAATATTAGTATTTCACAGTATGAAGCCACTTGTAGACTGCTCATTCTTAACACAAAGAAAAGCCTGTTGATTACTTTAGAAATAAACAAGATCCAATAAAAAATTAAACTGTGTTGTGGCACATTTATTCATGTGTCGCATGGGATAGTGGTATTGTGGGGGTCTTGATATTATTGTTGACGATGAAAAGGGGGCCCTGCAGAAAAAGTGTGGGAACCACTGCTGTAATAAATGGTTTTACTTCACTGGGAGTGATCAGCTTACAGATCAAATGACCATATCTTTGATTGCCTTATTAACAAGAGAATAATGTTTAATGAAGCAAATTTAAAAAAACAAAAAACAAACTAGAAATAACATTTTCTATTTTTCATTCAATTACACAGCACATATATTGTTTTAAGTGTATTCTGCCCAAATCTGTTCTCAATAATTGTTAAGGGTAAAACATTTAAAACGTCAAATGTATCATTTATAATGACGGTCTGTGCCTTCGTTGTAGATTTTTCTTCTGTCTAGAGACGTTGCTGCACAAACAGTGATGTCTCAGTCCAGGGATGTACTTTGCTGCCTTGGATGGTATCCATCGTAATTAGTTCCTCAACAGAGCTGGCGCATCCTGGGGCTTAATGGGGAACAATCAATGCCAACACAAACAGTGTGCATTTCTTCTTCGCTTCTCGCTAAGACTGTCTGTTAGATCGGGTTATCCAATCATCTCAAACTTTGTACTTTGTCTTACTGCAGCTCCAGATATGCTCATGAAAATATTTAACAACTCATAGGTTTGTTCTACTGTAACCACATCACATGCTTACTTAGTGCCACACACACACCTGCACACACACAGACTGGATGCCAGAGTTGGAGATGAAATATGCAAACAGTATTGCTTTTTCTGTCTCTCAACCTGCTGTCAGGGGTTAGACTTATAATTGTGTTTGTGGCAGAACACATCTACACAGAAATATTCCACCTACACATACTTTGAAAATCTCATTTATTTTATACGGCTATCTGCAAGTACTCTGCAATGAACCTTGTGAACCGAATGAATCATTCTGTTTGCAGGCATGTAACTTTTTCCACTAAAATGCAAAAAAGTCTTGCATATTGAAAATGTTTTAGTCACAAGTGCCTTGTTACAGTTGAATGCAATACAGATTCCTACAGACTGAAGGACAGATAAAAAGCGTATAATATTCCTTCTAGTTTATGTATACTTATTAATGCATGGAGGGTAAAAGGGAAAAAAAAGTTTTAAGACAGGAAAAGAAATTGTGATTTTTAACAGAATACTTAAGATGAAAAAATACAAAAAACACAACAAAAACACCCCTCATCATCTAATCAGCTAACAATAGAAGATGAAATCTGGTTGTTTATGTAAGTGAGATTTGCCTCTACAAAACAACAAAAGCAGATGCTGACAACACAGAATCTTTACTAGGAAATTGCATGTAAACCTTATGTGGCACAACGCAGTTTTGTTGGAATAAAATCAATCCATGGCAGGTCTAAAAGGCGTATATAATTAATGGTGCTGAACATGCTTTCATTAATGTTACCTCAACATTATAGAATATACACTACTTTTAGTGCATAATGGCTTTGAAAACAACCACACAGCAGTGTAATTGTCCTCCCAAACTATTTATGGAAGGAGAGAATAGATTGGCCCTGCAGTCTATTGTTTTAAATACAACTTTGCAGATATGTTGCAATGTTAAGCATTTTCAGACAGTATCTAGACCAGCTCGGGGTCAAAATGAGACCTTGTGACCAGTTCAGGCACAAACTGCATTGAAAAACATGTAGGGTGGTGCCAGCATTGATTAATGAGCCCAGTCTCATATCTCAAGTTGCTTTCAGGAGATCATAGATAGCCATCTTGGAATATATTGAAAGCTTCTGATCAAAATGCAAATCTATTTTTTTTTTTTTTTGGTTAGCTGATATCACTGTTTTTCACTTTGAAAAGTGCAACTCCAGAGTTTCACAGTCAAGTTTGTCATGAGCAACAATTTCTTCTGTTTTACATCAAAATACAAAAAAAAAAGATAAAGTGAGGGAATTAAAATGTATTTTGCTCTGTAAATGTGTGAAAAACAAACTAATGCTCTTTTTAAACACTCCTCCATTCCATTTCCACACATCATCATATAGTTTGTAGCATCACTTTAATCTCCAAAAGTTTAAAAGCACACCGCTACAGAATTAATGTCATATATCTTAATGCTCAACAGATGGTTAAATCTGATATTCAGTAAGGGTAATATGGTTTTAGTCCTGATCTTGTAACAAAATACCTGCATTTTACCCTTGCAATGATAATGGAAAGTGCATGGGAGTTTGCCCAGTATATTTTTGGACTGGAAGAAAGCTTACAACCATGTCCAGTGGGAAGTGCTCCGGGATTATGGGCTATTGGACCCTCTGTTATTGGCTTTTTGGCCCCTGTACAATTGGAGATGGCTTTGCAAAGCCAGCATTATGTTAGATTAGTTTCTAGTTTCCGATGGGCCCTGTCAGGTCTGTCCTTTGACAACAATACTGTTGATCACCTATATAGATAGAATTCATAGGTGTAGCTAAAATTTCTAGAGTTTCGCACGTAGTTCAGTTTGGAATTACATATTTGCTTTTTGCAAACAATACAGTCCTACTGAGTTCTTGAGTGGAGGCCTTCAATGTTTTACAGCTACATGTAAAGCATTTTAGATGAGAACTAGCACCTCCAAGGCTGGTGCTATGGTTCTCAGTCAGAAAAGGATTGCCCAATTCAGACTGAGACTGCATCAGCTCTGGGCCCTGAAGAATCTGAGAGTCATGTTGAACAAAAGCCTTGCTGAATCCCTAGCATTTATCCTCCATCCCCCCACACACCCAGTTCTTAATAATAGTAGTGCACAGGAAGACTTCAGTTTTGCTGTTTCAGTTCTTCCTTTTAGTGTAAAATTTGCAATCAATTCTTAAGTTAATCATTCAGCAAAATCCTATAGTTTTCTCATGCACAACTGTTGTCACAAATGTGGCCCCAAAAGCAGTCCCTGAACTCATTGCCTAATGTGTAACGGTAGCAGTGACCCAAGTTTGGTAGCCCCTCAGCACAGTGCAAACATCTCACTTGTTCAAGCTAGCATTGCATTTGTCCTACTTACCTTGTGTTTTAGATTTTGAATCTAAAACAATACCATTTCTATCCTATTTCCTGAAAATGGGACAGAAAATGACAGCTTTTTGTGATGCAAATATAGTGTCTACATACGTAGAGGTGCTGAATGAAATTTTAAATTGAGCAAGCTGAGTGACAGACTGAAATAACAAAGCACAACCAATAATGATTCTTTACTTCTCATTTAATTCTTCCAGTTCAGTTCCTGCATCTCTTTTTTCATTTTCATTTTTTTCTATTGAAAGTATCAGTTTGTTGTAACAACTTTCCATGCCATCTTCAGAACAAATAAAGCAGCTCTGATCTGTTATAGCAAGATTTTCACAAGTAGAATCTCAACGTATTGTGGACAGTCTGCAAAGCATCCTCAACTTATTTAGTGAGACAAAGTATTGAACCAGGTGGAGAAGATGTATGCAGCAGGGTTGGTTTGCTCATCTGTCCAGCAACACACCTCAAAAAGCCACGGACAAATATTGATTAAATTTCAAGAAAAACATGGGATATAAACAAATGATTGACAAGGGTGATTCGGAACATCACCTGAATTCAGACATTTTTCAAGGAGTCTTTACTCCTAATTTTGCATTTGAGGATTAGAACTTCTAAGTCAAATGTAATGCCCACAATTACTGACCTGTACTCACTGAGTGCTTCTAGTGTTACTGCAATGGAATGTATATCCATTCATTTGAAAAACAAAGTATACCCTCTTTAGTCAATTGCAAGTTTTTACTCAGCCTGGAAAGTAATAAAATTAAATATTTATTTAAAAAATATGATGAAAATTGTAGGATTTACTAATTAAAAGATAACAATTCAGGAAGATGGTTTTGAAAGCTGCCTGGAGCTGCCTTCCATCTAAACACAAAGGGAACAGTATCTGATGAATTTCCAGTAATCAGGTTAACAGACAAAAAGCAGGATTAGAGTCTCAGTATTCTAGATTGTAAGGTGAGTTAAATGTTCAAAAAATGCACAATCGCTTCCATCCATGCAGCTTCAATGGAACATGATCAAGATTTTTTGGTCATAAATTTTAAAATGTGGCATTCTTAGTGTGTCTGTTCAGTTTGACTGAACCAGCTTTAATTTAAGAGTTTTTTCTAGGTTATCTGTTTTTATGTGTTTTATATGTACGAGTCCAGGACATTTTAGTTAGCGATAGCAGCATTACGGATTCTGATCAGCCAGTAAGAGCATTCCCCTTGGGAATCCGGAATATATGGAAGTTAACCCCATTGGCAGAGAAAGAGCATCCTGCCAAAGCTAAAACTTAGCCGCTTTCGCCAACTAAAAGGGCTTGGACTCGTGCACAATCAATGAGTAATTCATTTTCATGGACTTAGTCCTTTTATCACATAATTTACCATTTAGAAACCATTTTCCTTACAAAGATTAAAATAATATCAGGCATAGCTCCTTTAACACTAGCAGCGCCGCATTCTAAACATCCAGAGGAGCGCTGTCAGCGGTCATTAGACCGCAACATAAGTTATTCACGGTTTGGGCTGATACAGCTGCTGGATAACTGAATATTGACAAAATCATAACATAATATGGGCAGGCACTTCCAGTTTTAAAGCTGTAAAAATATACTAAATTATGTCGTTTCAAGTAAATTATGGACACTACCCACTCAGGACACAGGGATTACATTGGACGAGCAGTATGGAGGAATATCACTAAGTTTTTGTGGACCTTTATGGACATTTTTGAACAGGCGTCGTTCAACATCACTCAGACAGAATTGATGGAGAACAAAATTCTCCCCACATCTCCAGCTGCATGATAAATATAAAAAAAAGTGTTCCAGAGTCTCAATCAGCATAAGAGTGAGTAGAAAATGAAGGCACATCATTCTGAGGGTGACATATTTCTCATAGTGTGCGTGACCTCCACATGTCTGTATGTACTTCTAAAACAATCTGGGCTTCTGATGAGATGACAGATCTTCTCTCTTGAGGGGTTTCCTCTCAGACTTGCATCATGATGTAGATCAAACCCCTGGACAGTCTGTGGTGTGACATGGTGGTGGTGGATGGAATGAGACATGATGTCCCATGGGTGCTTGATTCGATTCAGGTCAGGCCAATCCAGAGCATCAATACCTTCATCATGCAGGAACTGTAGACACATTCCAGTCAAATGAGACCAAGCATCAGAAGGAACCTGGGTCCAGTATGGTCTAATGATGGGTCTGATGATCTCATCCTGGTAACCAATGTCAGTGTACCTCTTGCTAGAACATGGAGGACTCTACGGCACTTCCCAAACTGTCACTGACCCACTGAGAACCCGGTCATGCCGGAAGGTAGGTAGCAGAGTGTTCTCCAATCTCTCAATGAATAGAAACTTGGCACCAAAAGCATGAAAAAAATTTGTAACAGAACCACAGATATGGGCAGGGCTATAAGGATCTGTCATGAGCAAGACCCACACAATGAAATGTTTTGTGAATGAACATTTTAATGAGGGTGCAATTTATTTCTAGTATTCATCTGATGGGGATTGTCTAACATAACTTCCCTGCTCAACACAAGCCCAGAAAGAATTCTGTTCCAAGTATTCTAAGTGAAATGACAAAGGAGTAGAGAAAGATGACAGAAGTAAGAAGGGCGGAGGAAGGAAACTGAGAATAAATGAGAACAAACAGAGTGTGTAGTACAGGTGGGCCTTAATAGACTCATGAAAGCAAGCAGATGAATATTTGAATTGTGGTGCAAGGCCATAGGTTTGATTCTGACATTGGTAGGGATATAAAAGTTGTTCTCAACGGTCTCTGTAAGATGTGTTTTTTTAACACTTTTGCTAAACGTCAATTTGCTATATCAACATTTGAAGTGGAAAGAAAATCTGAAGAAGCAAACGTTTGAGACCTCAACAGTAACCCTGCTTATCCACCTGTCTTTCCATCTCCCTCTGCTCCTCTCATTACTACCTGCCAGCCTCACTTCTGTCACCTGACCAAATGAAAGAATTCCATATGGGGCAAAATATGCCAATAAAAAGATTTAATTTAAAACACAACGATAAGCTGTTTTTTATATAGTACATAATTATCCTTATATCATTTTATTGTTATAATAAAAATATCTATATGTGATCAATTTGGCAAATTATAATTACATATGATTTGCTATATAACCAAATAAGATTTTTTTTAAATCATTATTCTCATTCCATGGAAAACATCTTTAAATGATTACTATCTTTTTTGTACCATCCCTACCAAAGTATTGTGTGGTTGTGCCTCTGAACTCCAATTATAAATCTCCAATAAAGATTTGAGATTTTTGTTTATGCTGAATGCATTTTTTAATGTTTGACGGTTAAAGTGTGACATATTAAGTCTTTATTTTCTTCCTCAAAATGATTTGCTTGTAGTTAACATTTAGATTTTATATCATCCAGTATTATTTTAAGATTTTTCAGCAAACTGACTTAAAGTTGCCCTCAGATTTAGTCTAAATGGTGACGGCAGTTTGTTTCTGATGACACTGATGTAATAACACTTGACTACTGTGACAGTGGACACAGTTGACCTCCCCCAAAAACACTTACTATAAAAGGGTGGTGATTGGTGGATAGCAAGAAGTAATGGGTTTTTATGTGACAGGATTCAGTTTTCTACTCTCTACTTTCACTGTTATACCTCCCCTCCAACTCATGATTTATTACATTTGGAGCCTGATCTACAAAAGGTTTGCATGTGTTACAATGTTTTCAATATTGACAGCACATGCAAAAACATGCCACAGCTGATTTATTGACAGGGAGCATTGAGTACTCCACCTGTTCCGCTGACAAAATAACACCTGCAGACCATTAAGCATGTATGTCTTGAATGAATACATTCTGGATGTTTCTGCCAGAATTCTCAAAACCCTCAGAGGAGTAGATACAAATAAATGAACTTTGCATTTGCGGTGTGATCTACTAAAAGTGGCTGTTTCTACATTCATATTCAACACTTCTGAAAAGCAGGTGCAAACTGGCTGCAGCCTGTGAATAATCGCGGAAAAACCTCAATTCTGCCAAACTGCAGACGAGCATCACTGGAGACATTTAGTTTTCCTTCTTTAATTCAATAACACAAGAAACAAACACCACGATTCAATATAAGTTTATATGAATGAAACAGAAGATCCACCACTTATTTCAATGGTTATTAAATCTGACAAGTCTTTCTATTTCCTTTATTGCTAGCTAACATCTTCAACCTGGATACAGGGATAACTGTTGCATTTTTTTCAATTCAATATTTATCATTTTTTTTCATCCTTGTCTCTTCCACTATATTGCCATCTTCACCAGGACAGTTTCACTTTGCACTTTGTTCTTTCCAAACTCACCGTGCTGCAAGCCACAAAACATGCAAAGCCTCTTAGTTGCTCTATTTCTTGGTTAGGAGGTAAAAATTACAGCTTTCAATACTCGTGATCTGGTGCATATATACTGTATAGATTTCTTTTTTAAATTTCTTTTCTCAATTTTATTTCAAATATTTTAGCAGGATATTTAACATTATATGGGCTACTATTTAAAGCTGTTAGGAAGCCCACATAGATTCTAAACAGATAACTAAGCCTGGTTTATTTATTTCACAATATTGTAGTTTCCCTTGCGTGAGGTATACTGAGCTGCATTGAATGCATCACAGCAGCACGGAAAGCAGCTTTCACCTTGGTTTGTTGAATCACCTTCTCCTGTATTAATTTGAGAACTCAGTTGATAAAATACCTTAATCTGTTTCCAGAAAACCATCTAAGAGAATTGTAAAGCTAAACTGTCCATGTAAAGGATCCATTTTTTTCTGCTTCAGAAATGAAACCTGATTTCTACACCACTTCCTGAAATAACACTGAGGGTGTGTATGTTAATCTTTTCTTTTTTTCTGCTGTTAAAATCTTTGCTGTTAATGTTTGTCAAAATACCAAAATATCTATGTAAATGTGTAGAAATAAGTTCGTTTTTTTATGATGTCGCTATCGGACAATTCCTCTCCCAATCTTTTCTAACAGCTTGTATTGTTCAGTAAGTTTTTTTCTTTCTTGTCATTTATAGTGATTGTCATTATTCCACTCATTGTATAAGATATGATCTTTATCTATATGCTATATATAAATGGTTTTAATGATTATTTCAAATTTTCTGGTAAACACTTTAGGTCAACTTCTTGTAGAATATGCTGTATAAAAAAGTTTAATGTTTTTTTTTCACAAGAGTTTAGATAGAGATCAGAGCTGTCTTCAGTACATATCTCTTAGATTTTCCAGTCATGTTTTATTAATCAAAGTGGGTCTTTTTAACCTCTATTGGACTAGTCACTAGACAGACAGCCACCTCAGGATATGGCCTCTCTTCCAGGGTGGCTAATTTATCTTCAGAGGACCTCATTTGCATTGCAATTAACTGAGAAGAACATTTAAGTGGATTCTGCTCCTTCTGACAATTGAGATAGAGAGGGCATTTCAACTTTTTGCATGAAATGAAAAAGACCAATGGACCGAGGTGGGGACTTCGTGTTAGGGATTTCTTCCCATGCCGTGTGATTGAATGCCATGCAATCTTCCTCTGAGAAATTCTTGTATGTTTCTCAAATTAACATTTATGCATGTTCATTTTGTTAACACATAACATTTCTGCAACTTGGCAGTTTTATTTCATGTCTTTTTGGTGACTGCTGTGAGTCAACAGTGAAAATTACCCCAGGGAAAGTACAGACAACACCTCAGATGGTGATGTGCTCATTAACAGCTGATCAAAAATGTATTAACACCAGATTTTTAAACCATAAGTGTAAAAGGCTTTGGATTGATCAATCATTTTATTAATGTTTTTATCTATTAATACTAATTTGTATGCATTGGCGTGCCTTAAGTTACCTACAGACTATTTTTATAAATATTATTTTATCAATAAAATTCAAAGGAGAACATGAGGTGTTACTAAAAAATCATGTTTTGAAAATGGAATCCAATAAAACATCACAGATGAGGTAAACAGTTAAAATTTTACATAAAAAGATCTGTTTTTAAGGCACAAAACAGTGCATCTAAAAAAGAACCTTATTACCTTACCTTGCATTGCAGGCAAGCAGGCAGACAAAAAGCAAACTGCATTCATCACATATACAATCCTATTAAATAAGAGACTGTTCCAGCAGAGATTGAAGTCACAATTATTGGTAAAAACTATGTTTCAGGTGAGTGTAAAGTCTATTAATCAACTATCCAGGTTCCCACGCTCAGCATGAACAGAAGTGAAGTGATTGTGCAACTGTTAATTAACAATACCTTCGTACGTATGCCCCCCCCCCCCCTTTTTTTTTGAACTTTTAGATTGCTTTTGAAAATGTTTCAGCTGGAATTAGAAAGAGTTCTGAAAAAAGAAAAGATGGAATTATTTAAATACCATTTTCTGGCAGGTCTTATTACCTCTTTCAATGCTGTCTAGTACTCACTGACAGTGGTTTGATTTGGTGGTGAAACAAAAGAATAGATGGTATGATATAATGACTTCAGACAAGATGGAAGTCAGGGCCATTGTAAGGAGAGGAGTGGGCGGTTATGCTTCAACATAATAAAGGTTATCTAAGCATCCGCGCAGTGTGAGAGGAAAGTAAAGCATGAAAAGGTACTGTAGCTTACAAAAGGATACTGTACTACAATACTCATGCAAAAACGCAAAAAGAAAAATCAGCTAACGAGTAGTCGTTCATGCGAGCAAATGCACTGATGTCCTCTGGGGATTTTCCACAGCTTTTTCCACCTGCTGAGCAGTTTCGCCCTTTGCTTTGCTTTGTCTTCTTTTGAACACAAGAACAACCTGATGGCTATAATTAGCACTGTCACTCTGCACTTGTGAACATGGACTATGCTGCCTTACAATTCTCCATACTTTACACGCCACACACAATCACACAAGAAGTTGCTCTACAATTCTGCCTCTTTCAATTTTCATTCGGGCTACTCCCCCAACAACTCTCTGCTATTTCATTTAACCTCTTTGTAATGTTCCATTTCACACCTTGTTCTGCTCTTTCTTTATGGTTCGTCTAATCTTTATATTTTATCTTAGATGATGAAAAGGACTAAAACTGGTGTTGCACGGATTAACGGCAGTAATCACCAAAGCACTGACCTGTTCCATATTGAGAGGGTCACTTGGATTTCGAAGCTGCCAGATGGGCTTCTGCAAGAACAGGTAGGTGTTTATTCATGCAAATAGCTAGAGGGGTAAAAAGTTGTGTGTGCGTTCATGAGCATGTGTGCATGTTTGTGTCTCAGACAGAGAGAGGGAGGCAGAGAGAGGGGGGATTTCACATGAGACCAAACTCCTTCATTAAAAGATTCATGCCTTGTGCGGCAAAATAGTCATATCAGCTAAATGCATGTAAATTCTTCAGTGACACCTCTGGTGTCTACTAGAGAACAACAACAAAAAACTGAATGCTGATATATTTTTCCACACTTCTTTTTTTTTTGTTGAAACATGTCTCCATCTTTTCAATACATTATTTTTTATCTCTAGCCCCCACGTGCTCCAATGTTCCCCTCTCTTACTGTCTTTTTCTCTCACCCTGGTAGTGAGCGGCCTTGGACTGATTCATATTTTCCTCTCTTCTGGCCAGTGAATCCAGAACAGAAAGATGGAAATGAAAATAAAAGGAGAGCTGGGTCTGAGGGGTGGGTGGGGGTGTGTTACTGAGTGTGCTAATGATGAGAAGAAAGCAGGAGAAAATTAACTAAAGCACAGTCACTAAATAGGGAGGTGTCAGGGAAGAATACAATTTTCCAATTTGTTACGACTCAGAAAAAAAACAACAAATTAATAGAAACGGTGCCCTTACTTATCAATCTGGCCCAACTTTCATCCTCCGAAGGAAATTTAGATGATTGTAAAGTACATAAAAAGCTGTATTTATCAAACATACAGAGGCAAGTCATGCATAAATTAGTAAACAATTAACTGTTGATAAATCCCACATGTTCACCTGCTCAGGACCGTTTATGGTCATTTGCAATTAGAAACGGCTTTGGTTAATTGTATATATTGACAACTCATCTACCACAGAAATCGCTCATGTCATCCTCCTTGATTGATGAAAGAATGAAAAAAAAGAAGAATTTCTGTTAAGATTTAAGCAAGTGAAACCTTTCTGTTTAGTTCACTCACTTCACTCTTTCAAGTAAAATTAACATTAATCTAAAAATAAATCTCAATCATTCTGAGAAAACATGCAAAAGCAGGAGATAAATATTATTCAGCAGTCTTCTGCACACAAAACCAACTTAAATGCATACAGATTCATCAACATGGAATATGAGATACTATAAGAGCACACAACCTGGATATTTGCAGAATAAAAGTAATCAATCCTCTAGGACATTGGAAATAATCACCCTGGAAACAGCATAAAATACAAAGCAGTATGTGTTCCTGGTCATCTGTGAATTGAACCATCTCATGTGTGAAATCTACAGTATCTATCTAATATACAGGTCTGTCTCAGAAAATTAGAATATTGTGATAAAGTTCTTTATTTCCTGTAATGCAATTAAAAAACATGAAATGTCATACATTGTGTATTCATTACAAATCAACTGAA
>JAVQJG010130798.1:0-19118 GCA_036024015.1 Craterocephalus amniculus | reverse complement strand
GCTGGTTCAGCCAACCATCCATCTGTGCTGAGATTACGGAGGTGGATTGGAGTCCTGGTGGCGGTGTTCCCCTTTTTGGTGTGATTTTGTTTTTTTGGGTTTAGTTTTGTTTTGCTGTTGACTTGCGGTGTTCCTGGGGTCCCCTTTTTCCCATGTATGGACCCATCCACCCGAGTTGATCTCAGTCCTGAATATCCCTTTTAATTTGGCTTTTCCTTTTTTTTTACAATTTCCTCTTTTACAATTGGAATAAATTCTGGTAAATTGAACTGTTGTCTCTGCCTCATTGCAACGGACCTTTGTGCCTGTTGGTGGGAGTAGGTACCCTCCCACAGTATTTCCCTGGGTGAAATTCCCAGGGTGGCGTTGTCTTCTATAGTAGACTCACCATTTTTCCCTACCCTGTACTGCCACACTATCAGCAGGTTTGTAATCCTTTTGACTTAAAATATCCTAATGTGTGACACAGTTGAAAACAGGAAAATAACAGAAATGCAGTACCCAGACGAAATCCCTACATAATTTTCTGAACAACACTTTTGATCAGCAAAATATCTGCTTCTGTTGCACCTTAAGTGGTGTCAGATAGGAATCTCAAACAAAATGCGAAAATTCCAGAGAGATGCATGACATAGCGTGATAAAATCATGTTAAAATTAAATGTCTCCGTCTTTCATCTTATCATTGCATTAAGACATTACAGATGATGGCTCTGTACTGGTATGCGCCCTGGATTTTCCCTGGGAGAGAGGATATTATTCTTCATCCATGGTGAAGAATACAGTCTATCCATTCATTATCTATATCTGAGTTCCAGCGCAGGGTTGCAGGAGGCTGGAATCTATCCCAGCAATCACAAGGCAAGAATCAGGGATTTCTATCGCAGGGCTAACAGACACAAACAACCACTCACACAGGATTTAGAAATGCCACTCAACAGAGATGCAAACTCCATGCAGAAAGGCAGCAGCCAAGGAGCTTCTGACTGAGGTGATGGCGGTAAGAGCCACGCAGCCCTAAATCTAATCCATTATTTAAGTATCATTGGGTTGCAGTGTGTCTACATTCCACATGACTTGTCTTTAATATTTACCACTTGTAATTTGATATCACATGACAGGAGTGAGGTTAGAAAAGATTACCATAAATAATGGCTCTCACTTTCAGTTTTAGTACAACTATGAAATATAAGGCACTATAACAAAAAAGTCCACCTTAAATTCTGTCACAGAACTTCTTTCTTTCAGGTTAATATTAATGTTGTTACAAATATAAAGGAAAAGGTTTGAAGTTTCAGAGACAGGAAGCTCCAGCGCTGGACTGGCCTGACATAATGTATCATATGCTTTGTGTTAATGTAGTTGTCCATAACATAATTTAATAAATTTCTTTATCTAAATGTTTATTTTAAAATGTATTCAAATGTTTTTTTTCCTTTTAACTAATAAAGTATTTTACCATTTTCACGTAAA
Source organism: Craterocephalus amniculus (assembly GCA_036024015.1). Taxonomy (NCBI): domain Eukaryota; kingdom Metazoa; phylum Chordata; class Actinopteri; order Atheriniformes; family Atherinidae; genus Craterocephalus; species Craterocephalus amniculus. The sequence goes on along the minus strand of JAVQJG010130798.1, from coordinate 17,646 downwards.
TTTAAGATTGAATTCCAAAATTTAACATGCAATTGCTAAAATGATTTTATTCTATTGTATCACTTTTTGTGAGTATTATCTCAACACTCTGTGCTGCACATGCAAACCTTCAACAAAGTGCTGTTTGCATTTTGATAACAGATTAGATTTTCATTTTTCCATGCAGGCCTCCATGGTGAAATGCTTAAACAACCCATTTCTGACTTTATTATTTCACTGCAGAAACTAAGATGGAAATCAGACTAAAGATACTGAAGTGGTTAACAGCAGCTTAGACTTACTGCTGGAAACTGAAATCCAGGAAACAAACACTCAGCAAGCATTGGTCTTGAGAAAACAGTAGAAGTTCCACGATCCAAGTTATTGTTTATATTCTCAGTGTTAGTTTAACTTTGAGTGAGCAGCATTCAACACAAGGGGCTTGACAGATTTCCTGCATGTTGGGTGCAGCCTGGTTGCATCCTCTGGTCCCAGCTGTGCCGTCAGTGCCTGTATGAAGATAACAGCTGGTTTTCTGGCCTCTGCTGCAGTATGGGATGATCAGCAGCACTGGAAAGGCACAGGTTGACAGCTCAGCTCTGGAATGTTCCCTCCAATCTACTCTTGCAGCACAGCAGGAAAAACTTACTCATGTCGCTTCTGTGAAGAACTTTTTACCCTTTTAACTTTTTATGATCGTATTGAGATTTTAGCTATTTGTTTATGGCTTTTACAATTTTAAATTCTTTTTTTTTCACCCTCTGCAATGCTTTGAATTGAATTGAATTGTCTTGAACAGGAAATGTGCTATAAGAATAAATTTGCTTTGCCTCTGAACATCGAAATGTTTTCTTTTTTCATTTCTGAAGTAAAAAATAAGGTAAACATTGATGAAAATGTTCAAGTATCATGCTGTTAAAAGCAGAGACCTGCAACAAAACCAGCATTGGTCACTGGTGGGGTGTACTCAGGGTAAAAATGGGAGATCTGGGTAACACGAGCTGTACAACAGCAGAGCACAGAGACTATAGTATGCCGGATTTATTGCCTTCTGTCATTGAACACATTGAAACTTACAGAAAAACAATGTTTAAGTCATGTCGCAAAGGTTTTTTGCTTTGTTTTTGTCATTTTCCAACTCAAGTGAAATAATGGAAATAATGTCTCCTTCCAGAAACAGTATGTCAGCCCTTTTACTGCCAAAGAAACAACCTTTCAACCTAACAAACTGGTCCCAGTCGTAACCACGACAGCCAGGTAAACTGGGTCCATCTTAGCTCGCACCAGCAAACCGCTACAAGCAATCCAGAGTAAGCACATACATAAAGGGTCAGAGAAAAACAGGAGAGGGTTAGAGGAAGCTGAGGATGAAGTAGGATACAACTCTTAAAAAAGATAGCAACACAAATGTTTCATAATTGAGTTTTCTGGTCTCGTGGGATCTTCTACACTTTATTTGAGTGAGTTTGTTTATTAATCCGGCATGAACTGAAAAGAGAAAAATCTCATCTCTGATCTTTTACTTTTCAGGGACCCTAACCTTCATGAAAGCTTACACCAGAGTACAGACCACTTCCTCAGGGTCACATATGTGAAAATAAACTACTGACACCTCTAAAGGCTTTCAGGTAAAGAACAAAAAATAAACCCAAGGAGAAAGTGTAGAAATTAATCAAAACAAGGACCTTTACAGCAAGTAAAGGTACAGCATCCAAGTGTTACAGGTTGTTCTGTAAAATAATCCAAAAGTCCACATAGAGAGGGGAAAGAGCATGACTTCACAGCTTTGAGCACGGAAATGATGCAACACAGAGCCATGCTTGAGTTTCATATCAGGTTCCAACCATGAGCTTTACCTTCAGACTATAGGTTTTACATGTTAGTGATAACTTATATGCTCCCCTGCAGCCAAACATTAGAACACTGTTTAGCATTAAAGGCACAAAGAAATAAAGTTTCTATGTGTGTTTTTTGCAAACATCAAAGTAGCGAGTGATATTCAAGATTCAATTTTCAAATCATGAAACTACAAAACATCAGACTGTATACTTCTGCCTCTCACTCATCACATGGATGTCGATCATTTTTTAGTATTCTTGCAAGTAAACCGAAAAACAGCAGGTGTAGTGACTTCATGGTCTTGTGAAAGGCTTTTCTTTTTTCTTTGTTCCTCCTCTTTTTATTCCTTCCTTGCAGGAAACTGTGACCATAAAGGGTATGTGCTCATAGGAGATCTCATGGCTTCCATATCCAGGACTCTGGATTATAAATGGGGAAGCAAAGGCGAGCTTGGCTCGTCTGAAAACCAGAGGAGCTGCAAGACGACACTTTCAAGTCTCCATGAGTTTCCTGATGTTCTTAAATGATAGGAACAACATTCATTTGTTAGAGTTGTGCTAACTAATCTTGTACATTTTTCCTAGACACAGGTGATCAATTATATTCATTGCAACAACTTGTTTGTTATGCACCTTTTTGTGGCTTTTTGTTTCTCTATATTTCTGATTGTATCAGCTGTATACAGTTGCACGATGTTTGTGGCAGTGACCATGTTTTTGGCCGGGCTGCCATGCACAAAAAATAAGGCTCCCCAACAAACCCTGAGTAATTTGAGCCCTGCTGCAGAAATACATGCATGTTTATTTGGACAATCAAAAACAACTGTGCTAATGATTTTGAAACATATTCATTTCATCAGTCTGAAGTAATTGTGGTGTAAATCTCCTGCAGACATTCCTCAAGTTTAGCATCAATGTTGCTCCTTGACTCCTCATCTTCATCTGGTATGTTCTTTTTCTGAATGGAGAGTAATCCTTGTGCAGTCAGTATCTTTAGCTTGGTAACGATATCTATGTTGTCCTTTTGCAGCTGCTAGGCTCTGAGACAGTTACTGTAGGAGCCATGTTTTCCTTTTGGTTTTTCCTCCGAACAGTAGGGTCATGTTTTTGTTTGTGTAGGCCTGTGCGGGAGGCGGGGTCATTTAAGGTCGTGCATGATTCCTAACAGGTGTTTTGATGGAAAGGAGGCAAACAGTTTTCTACTGTACTCGATAGTTACCTTGAATGCAATGGAATTTGTTTGATGAAATGAAAAATGGATATGCGACTACCTTTTGGACTACCAAGTCATTATTAAGCAAAGAGTGCAAGACGAACCAAAATCATCACAGCTTGTAGTGGAAGTAAACGCTACAATTACCAAACTCTGAACCAACCGGCTTGTTCATTTTACAGTCTATGGTTCAGACTCAAAAATAGTTGATTTGGAACCTGAAAAGTTCCCAACTGGAACCTAAAAGAAAGTGGGTAATGGCTGGATTCACACGAATACCAGACCAAACAGCAGCAGCCACAACTGAAGCCAAATGAGAACCACAGACTGGCTTCACACTGGACAATGATGAGCAGATAATAAATCGAATCTGCTGAAGTAAATGTGGAAGCATTATGGTGGGGTAAAGCCCTCCCACTTTGGTTCTGGTCAAACTGGCGTGGACAGGAAACAACAAGGTTCTGAGACCAGATCCAGTCCACTATCTGAAAGCCAAAAAAGGGGCCCACATCCTTGTAGTCTGGTTAAGATGATAAAATTTACATGAGGCTTCACTGGCCAAGTTTCCATGAATTGTCTTTAAAGCTCTTTTGTGCGGGCAACACTGACCAAAAAACAGTCCATCACCCTTAAAAGAAAATTAAGGGTTTTGGGAGTTATGTACCACTCAAGTACAGAAGACTAAAAATCTGGTATCTGTTTGTTGTGAAAAAATAAGCTGCAGCATGCATGTGTGATAGGATTTTATGCATGACAACATTAAAGTATGTTGTACATGTAAAACTATTTTCAAATATTCGGGCAAGCTATGATGTTCTCCTAAACCTACATCAGTGGGTTTAATACCTAAAGCTGTTGTTGTTTTAGTTCCTAAAACTGACTGAAGTGAAACAAAGGGTACAAACAAAGCGACCCTTCCCACTGGAATTTAACATTTCTGCTAATCAACACAAATAAAAAGACAAGAAATCAAAAGATATTGTTACTATTTCACAAACTGCTGAGAAGCTGTGTTGGCTGTTCTGTTCTCACTGAGGATCACATATAAAAACAGAAACCACATGTGGTAAAAGTTCTTGAATGTGGTGGCAAATGCTACTTCTACCAGTGGGAATTATGGCATGTACTTTTTTACATTTAACACAATATCTAAAGTGTCAGCTTCCCAGTTAGAATAACATACTGGTGCCGATATTGTCAGAGGTGCGCCAGCAAAAGCACCAAATCCCTGCACCAGTAACACTGACCGTTTAACTGGAAGAACTGCATTTAATACTAAAAAGCAACAGAAACTAAGCGGAGTCTATTGTATCCACTTGGAGCAGGATGTTCTTGAATGGAACAACTATTGAGTTGAATTTCTGTTTTGGGGGAAGGGGGGAGTCTGTGCCCCATAAATATCAGGTCCCTCCAGGCTAGTTCAGGAAGTGGTGAAGGACAGATGCTCCCCCTCAAAAACCCACAAGCCCACAGACAGAAGAACGCACACACTGTACCTTCATATTTAGATTAAATACGCTGAAGATGAACTGATGAAGAATCTGTAGGCAGAACTAACAATTCAAGTCAGAATATTAAAACTCGAGCTGGCTCTACAATAACAACACACACACGCTTTCACTGACATTCAAGTCCTCCTGCTGGACGCTCACACACTGCAAACAGCACTGGGATTTTATTTTGTTTTCCCAGGTTTTTCTGTTTTTACAAATGATCCGAATTTCTTGGGAGTAGCAGGCTGAGCATACAGAGCAGCGGTGGTGCACCACCAGGTCCTGCAGCCTGGGAAAGCCTGCAAAGTCAACACACAGGTTAACTTGGCGCTCTTCCTTACCTCTGTCTCTCACATGCACACGCAAACACACAGCGGCGTCAACGGTTGGGGTTTTACACACAGCCTTGCAGGAGAGGAAGTAGCCAGCAGAGGCTCACAGGCCTGAGAGAAACTGGAAACTTCACCTCTGGAAACATCTGCAGATATGAGGCCATGAACAAAGAGGAGGGATAAGACGCAAACACAAGGCGATGCAACTCTTTTCTGTTTTCAGCTGCATGATTTCATAGTGATGCAGATGTGAACTATAGTTACAGTCATTTCACTGAGAATTTGACAGATTAATATTCAGATCAAATACATGAAAATATCTTATTTTGCATTCTTGCTAAGATTGATGCTACTTGTTGAATAAATGGGAAAACGTTTGATGCTACACTGGTCTATCCAATCAAGGGGTTTATTCATTCTCATCTAATGTTGATTGAAAGTAAAACAGATTAACACAAAATGTGACTTAATCATGTGAGGCACACTGAGCAGGTCTATCACACCGAAATCTTACCTCAAGAAGGTTTCTCAGCTAGGAAACAATGCTATATAAGTAGTTTTATCTTTAAGTCCACTATGCCTATATATAAGACAATTTAAAGGCACAGTATGGAGTAAGTTTTTTTTATAAAATCACATAAGAAATACCACAAAATAATCACATATGTTTACAAAAGGTATCTACATCATCTGTTCTGGCTGCGTTTTTCTTTTTTTATGCTAATTATTCTGCGTATTTAACCTCAATGTAATCAAACACACTCAAAAGGAAGACTGTTCTGTCCTAACATGTTCTGCTTTATACTTACTAGAACAAAGAGGAGAAAATAGTTAAAATACTTCATGCTATAGCCTTTAAGCAAGCTACAGTATGTACAGTAGATGTATGTGCTACACCGCGTACTCATATATGCACCGTAAGTATCCATATGTGTTTTTGGTTATACTATCTTGGTTCACACTTAAGGTTCTAATATAGCTTCACATGTGTTTTATTTCTACTGGGAAGCATGAAATTTAAATCACATTTCCCAACCAAACCCAGGTGAAGCCATGTAAACACACAGCAGTAAAACCCGAGGAGAAAAAGGTCCTCCTCAGTCCCCCCTCCCCCATAACACATGCACACAGACACATGAACACATGCACGCAAAAATATATGAATTGTTTCTTGCTGAACAAACCACCTTTGGACATGGGTTTCAGTCTATTTCAGGATCTCCTTTTCCACATATGCACTTATGATCCTAAAGCCTTCACAACAGATTGTGAATATTGCTCCATGACAATGTGGATTCAAAACTCATTCTGCAAAGTTAAGATCTCAGTGGATAAACTTATCCACACAGATGTGCTGCATGAAATTGTCTGGATTATGCCTGAATACTGCACGCTGACATGAGGCTTAAAGGTGGGATCCAGGAAACATGATACAGGATACATGCTGAGCTGCGACTCCTGCACATATATGACACTGCTTGCCGTAGGGAGAGCCTGGCTCAAACAGGACTACACCTGCAGTGTACCTCGGATAGCAAAACAAGACATGATCAAGAAAATTTTGTGTACTAATTTGAGCTCTGAGGAATAGGTTTTTAATTTTTTCTATGCTAAAAGGAAGGCAAATAAACAAAGAAAACATTCTCAAAATGTTTTGTGACAATGCTATTGAAAGGACACCTATAGGCCGAGAAATTCACATCTGTAGACACATCTTAGATGCTTACATATCATTTTTGGTTTACAACAAGGATAGACCATCAATACTCTGGAGTAAATAGGTCAATATCTGCCAGTCAAGTTGGATTACATACTTTTTAAAAAACATATCACAGGACTACTGAGCTTATACAAAATATGCCGTTTGTTTTTACTTTTGACACTATTCAGCAATAAAACAACCATCCCCTTCCTCCATCTCCTCTCCGTCACATGATTTTCTTCACCATCATGATGCAAAGATGATGATGATGCTTTTATTGATGTTGTGTTTTAATATTTGACTGATTTGATGCAGATTCTGTACTATGTTCCTATCTTTTTTCACTTTACTCAGATATTCTTTAATAATCCAATAACCTATATGTTTCATTAGGTTATATTTCATATTACAGTAAAATCATGTGATTTTCCTTTGAAGGGCAAACCATGTTGGTGACTATGTTGATACCTATCAAAAAGTACCATAGGTTGATGGCATCATATCAAAAGGAAAATTGCTGGTATCAGTCATCCCTAGCTCAGCATCGTTTTTGGAATTGGAGTTGTGAATTAAAAACTGAATGATTAAGGTAAAAATACATGGTTACTGTGAGGAAAACATTGTGGCTCACATTCAAACAGACACTCTTTCAGTTCACCACATCAAAATGTCCTCTTTCTAAATTACTGACTGATGACTCCTCCTCCTTTCTACAAAACACATAAAAAACAGTTTGAAGCACAAACCAAACATCCCAATGAAACATGCCACTTTGAAAGTTGAGCTTGGTGGCATAAAAAAAAAAGAAAATGACAGGAATTGTTTCCTTCCACACTCTTGTGATGATTCTCGTTTTATTATTCTCACATTTTGCTGTGAGAACTTGCTGACGGGCCGAGGGCACGACAGGTGACTGATACCAGCTGGCATCTGGAAGTCGAAAGGAGGAAAGAAACTTTAGAACCATTTGCTTTATCTGTAAAAACCCACCTTGAAAATCCATTAAAGTACATCAACAGAGGTTTAAACTGATAGTTGTGAATATATTGTGTAACAACGGTGAGTGTGTGTGTTTGTGATATAAGGAGATTGGCTTCAAATCTTTGACTAGAGATCCATTTTGATGGAATATCCAGGCTCGGAATTTTATAGCTACACTGTCAGATTGGGAAAAACAGCTTCACAAGCCAAGAAACTTTTTCTTTCCACCTCCCCTGTTAAAGCAGAGCGCCATCCGCCGCACTCTGGTTAAATCTGACTTTTTGTCCCTTCAGGCCATTCAGTTGAGACAGACTTTTCTTAAACTATTTTTTCTTACAGCTCCTCTAGTGTAGTTTTCATCATCACTGTTTCCATGTAGTCTCATCCTGGGTTCTTATGCAAATTAATCCTCTGAATAAAAACACAATATTTCTGCTTTTGTTCCTTTAAATCCTGAAACCATTTCTTACTCTTTCTCAAGTAAAGCAAATGATAAGCTTGATATTAACAGGGCATCTCTTCCTTGATTGTAAACAGGGACTTTAAAAATGATACAAAGCTACCTGTTTTTTTAATATTTTAGTGTATTTTTGAATATTTCAGTGTATGCATGAAGCAACAAGAAAAGTTGCACCTGCCAAATGCGCAATTCATAAAACTTCTAACAATTGTGTCATTGTTGTATTTTCAACACAGAGCGAAGTTATTGGGGTGTTTAAGCCTTTAAAGCCCAGCCACCCCAAATTGGGGATAGAAGTAAAGTTTTTAAAATCTTAAGTCTCTATTTTGCCCTTTAATAAAATGTGTGTGTGGGGGGGGGGAATTACCAATTTTTATTTATTTTTTGCATTTCTACCATTTATTACAATATGTTATTTCAAAATTATTACAGTGTCTTCTGCTTCCCTGTGTCTTAAAGAGCAGAAGACAAGTATTATATTGTCTACAACAGGGTTTTCTGCGAAGCTTTTTGCCAAAAAGTGATGCAAAATGTCTCAGAAACCGCTATAGGGTTAACCAATGCTTGCATGCAGTAGCCTATACTACGATGCTAACAGCGCTAGCCCTAATGATGCATGGCTTGTATATGCTAGTTGGTTGAAAGTTAGCTTTCATTACAAAGAGGACAAATAAAAAAATAACTTTTTAAAAACAAAGAGGCACAGGTTAAAAAAAAGTGTGGTTGCAGCGGTTTTTCTTATTTTCAACAGTTGGTTTCAACCCAACATGAAGCAGCTGTCTGTTATGATCTATGTCTTTTCCATTGCAGGGCAAAGCAAAAGCTTTGACAGCAGAGCCAACACAAATCATCATGACCAACTTTGTTGTACATGTTATTGAGCCTTCCCCCTGATAGAAGCACTGGGCCAAACATGTAGACGTGCATTTTGCCAGGCAGATGAAGAACCAGTGAGACCAAAAGAGTAAAATCTACGAGCCCATCAAAGACTGTCTGCCTAGTACTTATACTTCATTTTTTCTTTTTGTTATGTTCCTTCACATCAAAGTGAGACTGTGTTTAAAAAAAATCTGTCAAATAAATACAATGTTTGCCCCCAAAATGCTGTCTTTTGGAACTGCTTCTAAAGACATGCCACTGAACTCTGGCTGAGGTTTGAACTTTGGTCCGAACAAAAGCTAATTCACCGTCCATCTTGCACCCTGTCTCCTTTCTGAGATCTCTCCATCCATTATAGGTTATTCTGATGCTGACTCTTATGTCTTGCTCTGTCACTTTCTCCCTCTCTTATCCCCTCTTATTCTTCCGATATTGAATCTTTGCTGAATCTGCTATGATCACAAACTGGTCACTTACTTGGCCCAGAATACATCAGTGATATGTTCAGAGAATATAAACCTGCTAGAACTCTTAGATCCAAAGACTCAGGTCAGTCCAGACCATAGTCCAGACCAAACATGGAGAAGCAGCTTTTAGCTGTTATGCTGCAAACAAGTGGAACAAACTACCAGTAGAGATTAAAATCTCACCAAATGTAGAAACTTTTAAGTCCTGGCTAAAACTATTCCTTTTCTCATGTAACTATGACTGAAATCTGCAAGGTATCTTAACCTATCTCGCTTTTAAATTTTAAATTTTATAGTTTTTTAATTTTGTGTGTGTGTGTTTGTGTTGTTAGTAGATTTTATTGTAACTCTTTATTGCTATTCATGATTTTAATGTTTTATGTAAAGCACTTTGAATTGTGTTGAACCTGAAAATGTGCTATACAAATAAACTTGCCTTGTTTTCTTCTTATTCTCTTTTTTACTGTGTTGTAATATGTTTATTTTCCACGTACTTAATTTATGTACACATGCAATGTATTTTAGTTTTTCTTTAATCTAACAGTTTTTTAAAGTAGGAAACATGTTTGTTAGATCAGCAAAATTCATTCATGTAATTTTACTAATTTAACAAACTTTTTGTGACAGTGTGTGGGTCCTGTCACTGTGTGCCTCCGACTGATGGTGCGCCCTGGCTACTTGGCCACAGGAATATTCCTTTGGCTGACTGGCAAGCATGCATGACTTTCACCCGGGAGGTTGTGGGATCAACTCCCCGCCCGGGCCCTCTGGTCGTCCTGCCACATTCTGTAATTATTGTACTAAATTAATAACCTCATATTGCTGTCATAAAGGTGGATATGGCTCAAGAAAATCACGTGCAATTCTTGGTTAATACATTTACCCTTGCAAATCTAGTTGGACTGAACCACACATAAAGTTGACTTGGCAAATTTACATCAAATTCAGTCAAAAGAAATCTTCCTCACTAAAATAAAATATTTTAATTTAGGCTGAAATCATTTTGATTTCATTAAATTTTTTATTACAATTCATTGTATTTAAAAGAAACTATTTGTTCAACTTAACATAAGAAATTAACTTTACTTTTTTGAGTGTTAAATTTCTAATCTTAAAACCTTGTTAAACTTTATATTTTCAGTCACATTTCACCTCAAACAGTTTAGTCTTTACAGTAAAATTTAATAAAGCTAACAGAAAATTTTAAACAAATATGGTAGTAATTATGGCAAAAAAAAAAAAAAAAGAAAAGAAAATGCTTTCCATACAGGCAGATTTATCACGTTCACACATTCATGGCCGAGTTTGTCATTTGTATCGAGTTGTAGCCTGCAGCAGTTCATCACACTTTTCTTTGATGTGCTACATTTATGACAGCCTGCAATCAGGGAGGACGTGAAGGACCGGAGAGACAACGAGGTGGGAGGACAGATAATGAGCATCAGACAAACAAAAAGAGGCTGCCACGTGTAAACAGGAGCGAGAGAATGACCGAGACAAAAACAAAGGCCACATGTACAAACAGAGGAGGATTCAGATGCTCACCGCTGTGTGTTAATGAGCTCCTAAGCAACCACTCCTTCGTAATTATTCAGCTTTTACCATTTTTCAGTGGCCGTCATAAGTGTGTTGATCATACGTCAGACCAAGAAAACAAAAGAACAAACTTATTTTCATGTCAGCATGTGGAATTAAAAATGTCATCATTGTTGTCATAGAGCTAAAACTTTTTTTTAACTGGACCTCAAGTCAGACTTAGACAAGTACAGGAGCCCAACTCAAAACAGAAATAAGGACAAAAACAGAGCCCTTCGGTATACATGTAACCTTATCCCTCTCAGACGGTAGGTGATGAGAGGAGGGTTGGTATGGGCAGGGTCGGTCGCTCAATCACACGTGGGAGGCAAAGTCAACAGTGCAGTATTTTAGGCAACATGTTCCCTGAAATGACTCTATTTATACCAAATTACAACATGCATCTCAGCTGGTAAGCAAGCTGCTGGTTTTCTCTCGTCAGAAGCATTGATTTGCAAACACTTCCAATCAGACAACGTCGGTGTTGGGTTACAGCAAAGCTAAGAAAACCCTGGGTGCCTCTCATACAGGGCTCTGAATGTGGGGTTGAAATTACAGCCTCTGCTGTGGTCTGTGATTAGGGTCTATAAGCGAGGACGTCAGTCAGCACTGGAGCTGTGGAGGGAGGGGTCGCTAATTGAAAAGACATGTCTGAAAGACGCGGTGATAACGTGCTCCTCATTGGTATCTCTGTGCTCGATGCTACAGTTTTGGCATGAACATAGTTGTTTTTGTTGTTTATTTTTCTTTCATAAGCAATAACATCTTCAGTCAACTCTGACAAAGAGCTCTTATCCCTGATGAGCACGTCTATCCCTTAAAGAGGAAAACAAAGAGGACTGGAGAGGGGAAAATCCACACCCACATATTACAGAGGCATAAATCCTCAATTTGTGGGGATCAGTATGTTCCTGGACCCAATTTGTGGTGAAGTTGTGAAATTTCACTTTTTGTTCTGCACAACTTCCTTCATTTTCTTGCTCCCCCTTTTATTCTTTCTTCATTTCTTTACAAAGAAGAGAAAAAATAAAGAAGAGGGAAAAAATGTCTGAACTTGGTTAAATAGGAGAAACAAAGATGAGGTCCCATCTGTGTCACGACCCCATGCTGCTTTTTGAAAAGCCATCACAGCTGCATGCCTCCCATCTTCCACTTCTGGGTTGTTATTCCACTGAGTATTTCACTTCAGTGCAGTTGTGAAGAGATGAAATAAAAAAAAGACTTTAAAGACGCACTGCAAAACTTTTGCTATTTGCAGCGATATGCCCCCTAACAACACCTAAATCTTACCCGTAATCTGAATCCTGTCCAGTTAAAGATATGTCCAGTCTTCTTTTGAAACTTGTCTTATGTTTTTCTTTCCTTTTGAAAGACGTGTGTCCATTGGATCAAAACGTCTGAAGGGTACTTTACATGATAGATAAAAGAAGTGCTGTATCAGTGTGTGTGTGATTGAATCTGACATGAAGTGGTCCATATAGGCCACAGTGGAGACAACAGCTGATCATGGTTTGTTTACACTAAACCAGCTGTTTCCAAACCTGGGGTCTGGTACTCCCCAATAGGGTCTGCCAAAGATCACAATGTGTCCCTAAGGCTTCCAACATGATGAGCCATTGTGAATAATGTCCGCACTTTGTCCCCCTTAAAGAAAAAAAGATCAGCCAGAGGGTGTCTCGGTTCTTGGGGGGTTTTAAAGGAATATTTGTTTGGAACCCCTCCTCTAAACACATGTAGCAACTACAATTAAAAAAACAGCAGTAGGCATAGTTGTATGAATAGAAACAATGCAGGATCATCATGAAAGGTCTTTATTCCATGAACTTACAGGCTTTCCAAGCTTTTCATGTTTGTATTTGGTTCCCTGTAGAAACTGATCGGAAGCAACAGATGATTCAAGATATCAGGGTAGTGAACTCACAGGGATCAATCAAAGTAACTAATGCATGAACTCGGATCTAAACTTTAAAAATAATCATATGAAAGTTTGAAATCTTCTTTGGACGGTTTGTTTAATCACATTATTCTCCTGAAACGTGAGTGTGAGTGAGTGCACCGAAAAAAGCCCGCTGATTTATCATGTTTGAGTTTTTCCATCCATTTATAGTCAAGTTTCTTTTCAGGTGGATGAACAAAGGAGTTTGTGCTGGCTCTCGCTCATATGGAGGCCTTATTATGACTAAAAACAAAGAGCATCTGTGTTGATCGCATTAATTCAGATACACACAGTCAGCAAAAGCAACCCAGGATCGGCTTCAGCTTGGTTTTCCTGTAACAGTAATTCCCTTGATCAGCCGTTCAGCTCGCTGAGTGACACGGTTCAAATGTCAAAGCTGTGAGCTCATGCACCCTTTGAGCGAGGTAGAAAAGAGTGCTCTGTGCGGCCATCGTTTACCCACATACCACAGGAGGATACCTACATACCAGCTCTACGTAACACCTACATGACACAGAAGATCACACACACACGGACACAAAGAGCCGTAACTTCAGTGCTTCAGAATATAAACGAGACAGTTGTGCAAATGGATGAAACAGATTGGTGAAAGCAAAGAAACAGATGTGAGGTTGGAGCGAGGCAATCAGAAACGATGCATCTCCCTGCACTGTTTGTTGTTTTAGGTGCCATTCTGTACAATAGAGATACATAAATCATGTGGAAAATAATCCATCAGAGTGAAGAATTATGTTTAGAATGATGTGTTTCTGAGTCGTCAGAAGTTTCCATCTTTAACCTTTTGACACAAAAAGGAAATTTAGGTGAAGAAACGAGCCTTAATCGCATGTGTGACGGCTCCTGTAAACAGCCACATCTGCGGCAGAGGAGATCTTAACTCTGGCACTGTATCAGCCTGCTTTGTTTCCATCTGCCATGCAAAAGCCAGACACTTCAGTCAGAAAGTACGCAGAGTTCAAAAATGCATTCAGGAGTCCCGAAATGAGGCACAGCAGGAAAACGTCAAGGTTCTGGTGAGAGGCTTAACTATCGGAACAAAGAGAAAGATGAAGTGGGGAAGGTGAAAAAACATCAAATAAATAAAAGATGACTTACTTCTAATATGTTTTTTTTGTTTGATTTTTGCTTTTTTCCCTTTCAGACCATTTGTTCAAGGATGGTTTTAGATTATTCCAGTGAGAGTCCGACGGCGGGATGTCACAGTCCCAGCCTTGCTCTCTCCCGGCTCTCTGTCCTTCAGCTGCATTCACCAGGACTCTCTGGGCTGATGTAAGACGCTCCTACACACTGGAAAAAAAGAGAGGCAGAGGAGAGAGAGAGAGGCAGAAAAAAGGGGGGGGAAAACTCGCACATTCTGTGGATTCTTGGGAGTGAGCCAAAGTCCCAGAATTCCACATGCCACACATACGGTTTCAATTAAGACCGAATCCAACGCTCAATCACAAAGCTTTCTTCCCCCTGAAAAGAGCCTTTCTTTTGACAGCTAGAGGCAAAAGCAACTTAGATTGAAGGTATAATGTTTATGCTGCTGTCTGCAGGAGTTGCTCCTCTGTCATTTAATTGTCCGTGCTTGTTGTAAAACAAGATGCATAAATCTTCAGTTTGAAAAACTTGTAGCAAATGTAAAAAAAAAAAAAAAAAAAAACTTACATTGACACTGAACTCACTAACACAGCAGTGTCACAGCCTTAATGGCCAAACCAGATCTGTGAAAAGTGTGAGTCAAGTGTCAGAGAGAGGCTGCAGCTAATGATGTTGTACACTGTGTTTTTGCTGCTGCTGTTTCCTGAAGGGTTTGGCTAAACCAGAGAAATCCAATGTTATTCAGAAAAGTGTTAGTTTCGGTGATGAAACATTTGTCAGTTTAGTTTTCTCTGCTTTTCTACATGCTAAGCTCTGAGTAATGTTTTTCCATGAGAAAGCCACCCTTAGGGTGAAATATCATTGATGTAACGCCTGCTTACATTATGCAGTTTCACTGGTACTGGATTGTTTCACCTTATGAATCTGTTGATGTTTGTCTGTCTGGCAGGAACCATGTAAGGTCAGCCCACAAAACTACATCTGTATTGTATGAAATTAATTTAAGGTGCTTTAAGTTATTTTTTTTTCAAGTTTTTAATTGTTTTTTGTCCTGTCCTGTCCTCAAATAGGTTTAAAGAAAACTACTGGAAAGGTAAGAAAATATCCAAAAACATTTTTCCTTTATTTGCTGGAATTTTTACTTACTCTAGATCATAACAAAATTTCTTATAAAATACATTATTTGCATAATTAGATATAAAATGCAGTTATACCAGTTGTAATGTAATGTAATGGGAATGTTTTATGGCGATAATAAAATATTTCATCTAATTTATTTGTGTTCTTTACATAGCAAAAAAGCTGGAATCATGAGAGATAACAGTCACGCTTTGTTTTGCTTTGATAAGACTAATGTAAAGCTCTGTCCCCTTTCTATATATGTATGCTGTTTATTTAAATATAAAAGCTAGTGGTTGGAACTGGACTGTTTCGTGTGTCAATCATTCATTTTCTGTAGCACTTAATCCAATTCAGGGTCTCGTGTGGGCTGGAGCTTATGCCAGCAATTATCAGGCGATTGGCAGGGTACAACCTGAACAGTCCATCGCAGGGCCACACAGAGAGACAGATAACCACTCACATGCTCCTAGGGAGAATTTAGAGTGTCCAATTAACATAATATGCGTGTCTTTGGACAGTGGGAGGAGGCTGAAGCACCCAGTGAGAACCCATGCATACACATGGAGAACAGGCCACTGTTTGAAACCCCTCCTCAGCCTGAACCAGCAGCCTCCTCTGGTTCCAGCTCTGCCTGGGGCTTCAACCAGTGACCTTCATGCTGTGAGGCGGCAGTGCTAATAACCACGCCACCATGCAGCCTGTTTCAGTGTCAATAATAATATTTTTAAGGAATTTGTTCTGTTTTATAGATAGATCTTATCTTATATCTTAAAGTTGTCACGTGGTCCAGCATGCGTCTATCTTTCTGAATTCAACTTGAAGTTTAACAGATTTACAAAGACAAGATCAGCTGCATGTATTTGATAAAGTATTGAATAATTGCAACCATCCCTGCATTTATTAATTTTTTATCCGGTTACATCAAGATCACTGTAGTTAAAAATTCCATTCTTTCAAGATCACAAGGCTTGTTTTCGTGTGATAAGTTAATTTATCTTATTATCTTAATGACAGGCTTTCTTCCTCTTGACATAACTTCCTCCTGCAAACTTCTAGATCAAACCAAGTACATATCCCACCATTAACTATGTACCTTCTAAGTGCTGACCGCTTGCAGGTGAGAACAGAGTGGAATAACGACCAGGACTGAAGCAGAAAAGTGCAGCGAATGCAAACGTTGCGCAGGACAAGTCTGCGAATAATAATCTCTCCTATGAAAGTTTTAATATGGCACTTGCACAATCAACAAGTTCTCCAATAAAAAAAGACTGTTGGTTTGTAGAAAACCAAAAAATGGCGACTCATGCATTTCCACATCGGAGCAGACATCATTCTGAGGTCTTAAACTCCTCATAAGGACACTGGTCCTCTTCTGAGGTACATTCAGCTCAGTTCATACGCTTCACACTTTTTACATTTCCTGGTTGCACTTGGGCATTGATATTACTATATTAAAGTTAAAACTATTTGGATAGGTTGAGAAAAAACAAATTAAGGTGTTTCGGATAGTTCAGGAGCAGCATTTCTAATAAGAAAACTCCATGTTCGTTGCTTTGACTATACATGCAAACAGGCTACAACCAACTAAAGGAAATATTTTAAACTTGAATAAGTCAAATACTTGGCTTTATAACAAAACTATTGATCCCAAGTTATTTGTACTCTTTATTTAATGTAAACTTGCCAATAAAGATCTGGATAACCAAGTCAAAATAATACAGGTTATACTCTGAGCATTTTGGGCAAAACTGTTCTTAAAAATGACATCAAAGAGCAGTTTCCATGACCAATGTGTTTTTTTTTAAATCTCAGGCGCAATCTTGCAGACTAAATAATCAATCCATCTTATTTATTTACCTTGGGAATAAAAACCAAGTGCAGGGTAAGAAGGTGCCAACACAAGCATTTCTTTACATTTATGTGCATATCTAAACTAGTTTAGAAGCTAGATAGAATGAAATTCATTCTTCATTGCCTCCAACAATATGTAGCCAAAGGAATATGTGAAACTTTTTTCATTGTAAAAAGAAAAAAATGGCTTGAATAAAGAAAGAAAACACAAATCTTTCCAGGTAGGAAAATGTATTTAATAAAACACAAGAGAAATCATAGTATCTCATACAGATGAATAGTATCCAGTCATCTATGACTACAAGCAGGAAGAAAGCAGATATCATAAATACCCCCCACAGCCCGGTCCATGTATTCTAATTACATGCTCGTAAGAAAGATCTTTCTGATCAACTCTGTCAATTCCTGTATAAAAATCACCTGGTAAAATGAGTAGATGGTAATTTCCACCTATCTATCAGTACATATAAAAATAATTCTCATAAGCAAAATAAATAGGTGCACTTGCAGATTCGATCATCCAGTCGGACCGACGGGATTCCCATCCTTCATTTCATGCTGTGTTCAAGTGCTTTTCAAAACAAATACAGTATGACATCAGCATACAAACCAAAGAAAACTGGACAGAAGGGTAAACGGCACACTTCATCTTGCTCATTCATTCGTCTTCATTGACACATGCAGGTGATGTTTGTTATTGCACAGCGATGACAT
>JAVQJG010130765.1:0-30209 GCA_036024015.1 Craterocephalus amniculus | reverse complement strand
TGATAACCAGCTTCGTAGTACCGTAAATCAAGATCGCGGATGTCTAGTTAAGTCAACCCAGGTAACAGAGAGAAATCCCGGGTAGGTTAACCTGGCTTCGTAGTACAGGCCCCTGCTCTGTCTGTGCAGCTAACTTGACCAAAAAAACTGAAGGAATGACAAGAAACAGTCCACAAAAGCTAATTTTATCAACTTTTTTTAGGCTGGTAGTTGACAGTTTTATTTTAGTAGAATAATATGTCAGCCTTAGTTACCACTTTATAACAAAAGTACATGTTTAGACGCTGAGAAGATCAGCTTTGCTAAACACCTGTCATATTTGGAATAGAATAGTTTCAGCTTATAAATTAAAAACAGATTATGAACTTATACAGAAAGTAATATGGGCACTCTGTTTTACTCCATTTATTTTCTTGCTGACAGAACTGGAAATTCCTTTATCTAAAACTAGGATTAACCAAACCTCTCAATTGTTCTGTTCACTCAACAAGCGCAGCTTTCAGACCATTTTGAACTTAAAAGCAAACTCATGAACTTTGAGGATGCACAAACAGTATTTGATGAGTGCACATGTAAATTCTTATACATTACATTCAGCATCAAAATGACAAAAATCTGAGCTCACATTTATTTTGTCATGTTAACTTAATGCCCACAGGCAAATGCCATGCAACCACCTTAGCCATTAAAACTGAGGCGTCAACACACCTCAGCCTCTCAACATAAAACACAATGAAAGAAAGGGACCTTATGCAACACTAACCAGCTTTTAACCCTTCATCTGAAATGAGTATGAAAAGCTGTGCCTCACCTGATACCCTTGCTCCACACAGCCTTGTTGAGGCGAGTGTCAATGCGGACATCAGGAGTTCCCATCTCCTTTACAGCGAACTTGCGGATCTCCTTGATGGCGCGGGGAGCCCTTTTCTTGAAACTCCTGTAAAAAGACATCACAGTTTAATAATAAAGAACAAGTATTTGCAAGGAATAAATACATCTACAGGACTTAAATTTACTTGGTATTGGTCCATGGTAGTATTCTCTCTTATTTTTAAATGCACAGGACACATCTTGAACACAGGTGAGTTTAGGCGATTATCACCATGTGAACAAGCCCAAGTGTGGCCATTGCACTGTGGAAACTTGTAACAAATACAGAAGCGACTGACATTTATTTATTAAAAAAAGAAAAAAAGAAACAGATTCAGAACTTTTCTCACACAAGCCAAAATTTGAAACTACAGAACCAATAACGAAGCAGCTAACTGACTAATTTATTTCTTATGAAGATAAAACGCAATCCATCCCTCTCACGTTTGTTTCCCTCCTTTCCTGTTCAAATCAGACTGAACAAGGTTGTTGTTTGGGAGCATTATTTTTTTTAATTATCTACCAACCAACCAATAATAAATAATAATGACCTGAAAACTGATTAATAAACAGGACAAAAATGAGGTGTAAAAAGCCTGTTTGACACATCAGAGTTCATTTAGAGCTAAGTGATGCATCAAAAGTGAAAAGAAATGTTAAGTCACTTTCTAAAAGAAATGCTCCTGGATAATACACTATATGCACAAGCTTGCAATATTCTGTCAATAACACCGAAAAAATGGGAATAGAAGTTCAGTGCTTATGCTGAAGCCACCTGCATGTGATCCTTCTAAACTGATGTAAACAATGTTAACCAAATTAAAGGATGGGTCCTCGCCAAATTTAAACGTTCAAACCCTAGAGCTGTATAGGTATTTATCCTTTTTTTTCTTTTTTTATTGGTGACTTGGAAGTCTGGCATGAAACATGCTCTAAACACTTGGTGCCAAGTGTAACGCTCTCTTGTAGGCACACTGTAACTAGTTTAGCAGATGTGTTTCTTGTGCATTGTTCCAGACACTTCCAAACATTTAAGGAAATTTATGGGAAAATGTTCCCATGAAGATTTTTCCTACTCAACAGCACCCTTAACTTTCTTTCTGATCATGAGAGAGATGTTCAAGGCTTTCATTTGATTCTTAGACACACAATTTGTTTTAAAAAAAGAAAGACAGCAAGCACATTTGAGAACCATGATGCAAAAGACGACAACAGTTTATTGAAAACAAGTGGACACAACTTCATTGTATCCAAGTTAGCCATGTTTTAGTGCAGAGAACATGTTTGTTTTCCTTAAAAGAAGCTGAAAGTTAATGCAGTTTGTTACCCCTACACACCAAGGAAACCCTGAAAAAAAGTGTATTTTATATACAAATATTGTTTTCCTACTCACACTCCATGTATGCGCTTGTGGACATTGATGGTGTACTCTCTGGTGACCACCTCGTTGATGGCTGAACGCCCCTTCTTTTTCTCTCCTTTCTTGGTTGGGGCCATCTGAGAATAAGATGAGTTTGTTACATTTTCATTCTTTGACTAAATAATGAGAGGAAAAAAATGAAAAAAAGCAGCAAATCTGTATTGCAGCATGTGTACTTTAAGAATAAAGTCATTTTCGTACGTGGCCGTGATAAAAAAGTTCCTTTACACAAGGGCTTAACGTTAGCATAAAGCTATTTCACCGCCTCATATATAACTATTGTTTACAATCATACTACGCGGCAAAAATTTAGGACACGTCTTTAAACAACAAAAACATGGTCCAAGACCGGTGGTTTGCCCGTATGAACCTCGAGCTCCAACTCTAACCCAGAGAAAGCGAGCTCCAGGCAGCCATGCTATCTGAAGCCACATCGGTCAAGCCATTGCAAACGTTTGTCGTTTAAACTACTTAAATAGAAGTTTGACGCCTCAAAAAAACAACGAAACACATAATATAATGCTTGTTTATGTATATAAAGGATTTATGTTGTCAGTTGTGCCTTGAAAAGCTAAGGATGGCGATAGATTGTGGAAATTATTTTGCCAAAAAATTTACTCACCTCGGATCGTAGCTGAGGCGGAAGTCGGAAGGAAGGAGTTGGAGGGGAGGATTCTGGGTAAAGGAAACGAGTCCGTTTGGAAGAGTGGTAGCTAGAAACAACTGTAATGAAAAATGTTCCGCATGTTCTATCGCCTTTTTTGCAATACATGAGCTTACTTACATACTTAAAACATTAAGTTTCAACGCAGAATACTTCACTAATTGTCACATATCATAACGTGACCAGCCATTAAAGATATACTGCAAACCTAAAAGAAATACCCTGTTTATAAGTTCCGGTATGATAAATTAAATCACTATATAATTGATGAGATCTCTATTCAGAAATTCAAAATTCAGATTTACTTTAACGAAATAGGACATAATCATTATATTTATTTACCATGTCCTTCAGTTGTTTGTGAAATTTTAGGCTTTACTTTAAAATGCTACCTTGCTTGCAGGTCTTCCGCCTGAAACTTATCACCATATTTTGTCCAAATTTCATCACAGTTTAAGGAAGTAATTTGCTTATTTATTTTACAATAGGAAAATACAGCAATAAAACACGTTTTACTTGTACATCTAAAACTGGATTTAAAAACAGAAAAAAAAAATCCTTTAATGTGTTTTTCAACAAAGTTGACTTCACCACACCCCAACTACTTTAAGTGTTCAGCGTTTTAAATCATGTCATATCATGTTGCACTTGGATGGCAGTGAGTGGTTTGTGTAGGGTCTAGGGCTTAATGTCATAGCCTTTTCACATTCTGGTTATTCTCTTGATATCATGTTCCAGCACTCACAGAATGCAAAACCTTTTTAACTACATGTATTGACAGTAACATTTCCTTAAGTTGCACTTTATCCAGCAGTGCAAGAACTCGCATGACCCATCTGCTCGACACAAAAAGGAAAAGTTCAGATCCATTTCTCTCTAAGCAGTTTACTATCTTTACCTGCTGAGTACATTTCAGCTCCTTTATGGACAGCACAGACTGATGAGGACAGAAAATCCACATTCTGCTCTGGAGCTCTGTATTTTCTTCAGTTCACATCAAGGAGACAATGCCAAACAATTAAAAAACAATAC
The DNA here is from genome assembly GCA_036024015.1 of Craterocephalus amniculus. NCBI lineage: Eukaryota > Metazoa > Chordata > Actinopteri > Atheriniformes > Atherinidae > Craterocephalus > Craterocephalus amniculus. The sequence goes on along the minus strand of JAVQJG010130765.1, from coordinate 26,223 downwards.
ATCACCCATAAAACAGAATGTCAACATAAAAAACATTTGTGACAAATTACATTGACTTACGGAACAGTTTGGCAGTGTTTATTCATGATGAATGTTCTTTAGTCCTTGTAGGATCTCTGGAATACTATGGATTTGATATCATGTAGTATGATGTAAACACAAACAAACATCACTCGTCACATTATTTGAAGGCTGAACAGTCATTTCATACAAAGCAAAAGAGCCAGAAATGAACATCTAGCCATTTTAATGCACAGCTATAACAACCAATGCACAACATACAAAAACAAACCGGTAATTTGAGCTTGGTTAGGTGAGTGAAACAGGCGATTAAAAATCTGGTCTTAAACATTACAATGCACAAAAAAACAAAGTCATTTCAGGTGTTTTAGACATCTTATGTGGTACATTAAGGAAAAGGTGCAGATCACCCAAAATATGAAAAGCATGACTAAGATTCACAAATTTTACAGTTTTTCTTTAATCCCTCTCATGACTACACAGGCTTTTATCTAAGAAAAACAGAAAAGAATAGAGAGAAACAAAGGGATAAGAAGACGTCGAAGTCTGGAGGCATTCAACTTCATTGTTGAGTTCTTAGGACACACACACCTCCGGCTGGGGTGTTTTTAGCTTACTACTACCAGCTTCAGCAACTTCGGCTGTTGGTGCCGGTCCACTCTCAGACCTTTCTGGGGCTGAGGTCTGGCCAGCCATGGTCCGTTTGAAGAGTCGGATACTCATCTGAAGTAACTCGTTGTCTACTACGGGTGTAGCAGGGTACTGCTTGAAGAGGCCCTGATAAAAGGAAGGAAAAGTTTGCTCTAATGACTGTAACTTTGTTAATTCAGGAAAAAGTGCAGCCAGCACATCATGGTATTGCTTTTCATTGCATTAAACCACTTTTATGCTGCAAAGAAGAAATTAAAGCCTGGATGTCTTTGAATTTTCATCATTTTAATGATAAAAAGACCAAAGTGTTACTTGGCCGCAAGGATCTGTCCTCTGTCTTCATAAATAACTTACATAAAATGTGGATTTATGCATTAATGTGTTAAAGAATCAAGGTGTTCAATTTAGATTTGTGTCTTTGTTAATGGTTTAATTTTGACAGCCATTATAACAATAAATCCAAATTTATTTGATAAATATAGGTTTTATTTTATTATATTGTCCCTTGTGCACAGAGATGTTGCCAGTTTCTCTGAATCTTGTGATGTTGAGCAACCAAGATGACTACAGTTGCAAAGCTTTTGCATTTTGAATAAAGGAACAATATTTCTGAAGTATTCCACAATCTTTCACACATTGGAAGCTCCGCCCCTTTCAGACATCCCTTTTATAGCTAATCGTTACGGACAAGATAACAGTTTACTTATTTACTTGCTAGATCTTCTCCCAGCTTACTCTTTTGCACCTGTTTACTATATGTGGGGAAACTGAATCGAAAAATCGGATATCTGGATTTTCTTATTTTAGAATTTTTAAATTTATTTTTTGTAAAAAAATGTAATGTCAGGATTTTTAATTTCAATTTCTAACAGCAATAAATGCAAAAAAAAATAAATTGAAATTCTTTTAATTTGATTATTTTTATTTGTTTTTTACTTGTCTTATTGGGTATTATATTAGCAGAATGTTGATCTGGCTACTGTGTCTTTTCCTAATTTAAATTAATAAAAAAAGTAGCAAAAAAGATTTTTTGGTAAATTTTGGGGTTTTCTCCACAAAAATCTGCAATATCAAAGAATCATAAGAATTGCAATATAAATTAATCAGCACCGAAAATTGTAAAGGAATCGAATCGGGAGTAAAGCGTATAGTCCCAGCCCTACTGTTTAATAATTTTTACCATAAAAATGGTATAATTTCACAAATTTGAATCACTGGATATTTACCTTCTCGTTTTTTAACAGCTGCCGGCGGATGGCGAAGTCCCTGCGAGCACACAGGGCCTTGCAGCAGGGCCCCAGGTTGCTCAGCAAACCTGCTCTCTCCACTCGCCTGTTCAAGGCGGCCATATTCAGAGCCCCCAGGTCGTTCTCAAACAGCTTGTCGACATCTGGTGGGATAATACCAATGCAAATTGTAGATTTGATTAGTTGATAATCAACAAATTAAAATATTCACCAGCTGATTTGATGTTTGATGATGTAAACTCGCCTTTGGGATTGTCCAGCTCAGACTTGCACACCTCTTTGACCTGCTCCAAGAGTTTGGGGCCAGCCAGTTTCTTGGAAATGCCTGCCCTCAGCAGCACAGCCCCCGGGGTAAAGCGGAGCAAAGCTGCCCCTGCCGCCCGAGGCTCCTGTTTCTGTTTGGCCATCAAGCTGGACCAGTCCACATCGATCACATCCAGAGGACCTGTCAATATGTTCAAGTTAAATCTGAATCCTGATGAAAGAATATACTTATTTTCTTACTTCTCACTATTGAGATTGTCAAAAAAAATCCAAAGAAATAAAAATAGTAGGAGAATAACTTCCTGTGTAATGTTTAATCTTAGTATTTTTTTAGATCTTATAACCTTCTAAAGCAGTGGTTTCCAAACTGTGGATCGTGGGATCATTTCAGTGGGTCGCCAGATAATTGTAAATATAAAAAGTATATTTATCAAATAATTAGGGATTTTTATCATGGCTGTCAAAATTAAAACAATAATAAAGATAATTCAACACCTTAATTCATTACCACATTAATGCATAAATCCACATTAATCTTCCTTATTTATGAAGACAGACCATTTTCAAGCCTTATATTTAGAGGATCCTGCAGGACGACCCGTCTAATTTGTAATTAATAATTATCATTGTGAAAGGAAGGGTCATGAACACCAACCAATATTCAGTGATGGAAAAAAGTTTTCGGACACCCTTAGAAATGTACACAATCATAATTATTTTCAAATTAAAAAATATTAATGGGATTTTTCAGGTTGTGTTTGGTATTTTTGCTGTGACTGCACTAAAGAAATTGCATTAGAAGACCTACGTATAATGACTATATGAGCCATTTTGAACATGTAATTTGAACATGTATTTATTATTTAAATAGTTTTATTCTTTTGTGTGCATTCAATTTATCTCTTGCATATATTGTACATCATTTTGGTACAATGTTCTTGTTTTAAGTGTGCTTAGAGAAAATAGATTGGATTGGATTAGATATTTCCCAAATGCACTGGGCGTCCAAAAACTTTTTTCCCACCACTGTATGTCATCTTGGGAGGTCGTGGCTCAAGAAGTTTGGAACCGGTGCTTTAAAGAGTTTTTATCCGTTTTCCTGTTTATATTTTTACATCAATTGTTTTTATACTGTATAAAAACTAAACTTAATGGACACTATTGCCCCTTTTCCACTGAGCAGGTCGGTACGGGTCGGGTCGCTATTTTGAGCGTTTCCATTGTGGAAGCGACCCATTAAAGCGACCCGTTCCGGACCATTTATGGCCCCACTTCAGTTGTGGGTCCATCAAAAATGGAACGGTACGGTTTGGGCGGAGCTGCTGGCGTCATGCAATGACAAGCACTGATTCGCGGACAGAGACAAAAACAAAACAACTCACAAAGCAGCGCGACACACTCTGTCGGTCCACACTGGAAATAAACAATAAAAAAGGCTCCAAACATCAGCAGGGTCTGATAAAAAACGGCTCTGGAGCTTTAACGTTTCCTCACACATTTGGAGCTGAAGTCACGTAAAATCAGCTGATGCAGCGGTGAGGACTTAAAACGTTTATAGAGACATAGCTCATGTTGTATTAGCTTCACATGTGTTGGTGTCGCGCTAGCATGACGCCGCGCTGGAAGCCCCGCATGCCGGTGGTGGCTCGACTTTCAGTGGAAACGCTTCTCTGAATGGGCCCGACCATTCAGGACCGTACCGACCCGACCACTACTCCTCAGTGGAAACGAGGCTTATGATACCTGTAATTTTCTCATCCTCTTGCTGATCCTCTTTCTTCTGGCTGTCGGCCAGAATTTCATCCAGCTCGTCGTCGCTGATTGGTTCATATTCCTCTCCAACAGATGCAACCGACTGCTCATCTTCTTTCCCATCATCATCGTCTCCTGAAACAACGAAACCCAATTTAATCTAAACCCATGTAGGGAAAGATGCCGACAGTGATGTCAAACTTTTCGGAGCCTTACCGTCGACGCTGTCTGCCTTCTCCACCTCCCTCTGGTCTCCCAGAAGATGGTGACTGTTGCTCGGTTTTTCCGGCTCTGCAGGACTGAAGGCTTCTCTTGGCAGCAAAGGCTCGTAGTCGCTCCTGTCCTGCCTCATAATGTCTCCTCGCAGGTCTCCTCTCATGTCGCCCCTTCCCGGAGCCCTGGGGTCTCCATGGGGCGGCAGGTCCATCATCATCATCCTGTCCCTTTCTCGATCCACCACTCTCTCACCTCTGTCCCGCTCCCTCTCCCGCTCGTGCTGCTGGATGATTTGTTCAGGAAGTAGGCGTTCCCGGTCTCTGATGTCCCTCTCCCTGAGGAGAGGTTCCCGTCCCGGACGCATCAGCAGGGGCTCCCGGCCCCGGCTCGCCCAGTCTCTCGGCTCGGGCTCCCAGTCTCTCTGTTGCTGCAGGGGCTGCTGGAGGAGCAGAGGCTGCTGCTGCTGCTGCTGCTGAGGACGGAAGTCCTTCCGCTCTCGTTCTCGCTCTCTCTCCCGCTCAAACGGCTCCCTTTCTCGCTCCCGTTCTCGACTGTCGTAGGACCCGGCTCGGGACCTGGACCTGGCCTGCCTCTCCGAATCCGGAGAGCTGCGTCTCGAGCTGTGGCTGCGGGAATCCTGACGATCTGTAGAGTAAGATTAGAAGTTCTGGTTAGACCGATGACTGTAATACTACGGTTTAAAGGGATACTGTGCAACTTTTGGCCACTAGGGGGAGCTGAACCTGTAACTTCCCACAGGCCACATGGCACTGTGGTGAAATCAACCAGTTTCCATCCTGTAGTGGCATTGTGCTACAGACCAATCTAACCAGCTTTTTCAAAGGATTTTTCACCATTGAGGGAACGGGCCTTATATGTGATCCGACAACGTACAAGAGGAGAAATGAATGAAAGTATCTATATTAGCTGCCGATCACTATGTTTGGTGTCAGCAGAGTGTTTTGAAGCAAGTTATTGCATGATTTTGGGATAATCCCGTGAGATTTGGACACAGACACCAAAACAAGACGATTGGCAGGTCATACAGATACTTTCATTAATTTCTCCTCCATAGTACGTTCTCGGACACTCGTTGAGACTATCAGAGCACTTCAGTGTGGGGAAAAAAAGCATGTTTTTAGGGCGAACATAGACGCAGAGCCAACTGTCCAATACTTATCATTAGAGGTGCTAGCTGCTTGCCCGGCTAAGTACTAAAGCGATCTTAAACGCACCTTTCCCCATCACTCACATGCATGAAAGGAAAGATGACAACAGACCCCAGGTTAAAAAAAAAGCGCAATTCTCCTTTAACACTGAACAAATAATTATAGATATGGAAATGATCACAAATCTTTTTATGAACAAAAGAGGTTTTATTTGTTTTGAACGTAATCTGAATGAAGGCATTGTATGCAAATCCATTTTCCTTTTTTGTACATCAATTGCAATAAAAACCAGTTTGAATCAATTTTTGAAGTATCGATGGCTCTGCAGACAGGTTGCTGCTGCTCATAGAAGTTGCATCAAAATAAAAATGGCTTGCATTAAAATTTCGTATGTTTTGGATCATGGGGAACGATGAAAAATTAGAATAAGCTGCGGTTCCTAGCTGAGTTATGTTGTATTGCACAAGCAGAACCCATCATGAACTAGTCATATTTGCATTAGTTTTAGAAAATACAAGGTCGTTTTATAGGCCTACATAATTTAAACATGCTCTCTGTTTAAAATTAAAAAGAGGAGTTTTTCCTTTTTTTTTTAAAAGAGGGGTGTGTTTTCCGGTTGGGGGAGAAGTAGAGAAGCATGGATTGTCACAGGCTTTGTTTTGGTGTCAGAGCCAGCTCCACAGTACGCCACCTAGCGGTGAAAAATTTCGCTTTAAGCTCCTTTAACTTGTGAAGCGCTTTCTGTTACTTTTGGTGTAAAAGGTGCTTTATAAATAAATAAATTTGAATTTAGACACAGATGTATCCTGCAACATCCTGATGCAGCTCATCAGGACTTACTGATGTTGTTTTGAGAAAACGCTGCTATAAAAGGTGGAAAAGTAAATCGCTGCAGGTCACATGATCCCATGAGTGCCAGATCCGCTACCTCAAAGTTGCGTTGTCTGGTTTCTGAACAGAGCAGCCACTTCGAGCGCTAACACTCATCAAAAGCTGTATACTGAACCCAGAAATCATCCATCATTTCTCACATTAGGCTGATATTTGGGTCAGAAGTTACACAGCATCCCTTTAATGTTAAACAGATTAATAAAAATTTACCTGATGAGGTGCTGCGGCTCGGCTCTCCTCTCCTCAGCTGGTCAATTCGCGACTTCCTCTCAGCCCCCGGAGGATCATTTGCTACAGGCCTCTCTCGCTCTCGCTCTCTCTCCCTCTCTCGCTCCCGTTCTCTCTCTCTATCTCGGGAGTTGGTGGCCTGCATCCTGCCCCGGCGGGACCGCTGTCCCTGCGGGTCCTCGCGGTGAGCCGACTCGTTGGAGGGCGAGCGCAGGCGTCGGGACGAGGCCCGGCTCTGGTTGCTGCCCATGCTGCTGCTCCTTGTCTGCTCCGGTGGAGGTTTACGAAGCAGCGGCTGGGACATGAGGGGCTGCGGCGGCATCGTCTGCATCAGCATCGGGGGGTCCTGGGAAAGCAGCGGGGCGATCGGTGGAGGATTGCCCCTCTCTCTTTCCCTTTCTCTGCCCACCCTGGGGCCTCCCCCTCTCCGGAGAGGTTCAGCCAGAGGCCTCTCAGCAGAAACCAGAGGAGCTTGTGTTTCCAGCGGACCCCCTCGATCCGACACCTCTTCATCCGACCAGTCGCTGAAATTGTCCATTTTGATAAGCGGTGAGGGCTCAGCGCCGCCTCTGACTCCATGGTGATCCGGCCTCGCAGACGGCGGCGGCGTCCGAGGACCCCTCTTCCTTTTACTGTGTGGCTGATGTGCGGAGGTTTCCTCTTCTGAAACGTCCGAGTCGCCTTCCCGCGATCGTTTCCTCTTTTGGTCGAGCGCTTTCTTCTTGCCTCCTTTCCTGGGCGAGTGTAGAAGCGGAGGCACGTCTCCGGACGCTCCGGTCGGCGGCTCGGGGTTGAAGCGATCCCCTGCGGACGCCATGCTGCTCCCAACCGCAGCTTCCTCATCTTTGCGTCCCTTCTTTAAACCTTTCCTCTGCGACTTTGTCTTCTTCTTGCCTTCCTCGTGGGACTGAGCGGCCGTGTCTCTGTCTTCGCCGGCGCTGGTGACAGCGGCGAGCGGCGGTGGAGTCAATTCGCGCTGGTCCCTGCCTCTAGGCACATCCGCCGGGTACTCGCCACGTCTTGCTCCGCCTCTGCTTCGATCCACGCGGGGCTCCAGGTCTTCATGGCGACTACGCGCCTCCCTTTTGTCTCCGGCTCCCCTGCGTTCCTCGTCCTTCCAGTGAGCAGCCTTTTCATCGGATGCGACGCCACTCGATGGCGAGCGTGACAGCGCATCCTGCGGCCTCACCACCTGGCTGAGGAGACGATGCTTGTCCCCATCTGGATATGAACACAGTGGAGTCACACACAGCCTTAAGCGCAAACATATAAATTTTTTGTTTAAATTGCACATTTATGTTAGCTTTAAATATTTAAAGAAGCTATACCTAATTTTATTTTAATCTTTCTAAGAAAAATGGTGTCTACACGGTATGTGGTAAAAGGGGAGGGAAAATCCAATCGAAAAAATTTAATATCGTCATTTTTTATTTCACAAGTCTAAAATCTATTATATATTGGAATTTATTTATTTCACAATTTTATAATAAATATTTCTTCGTTAAAAAAAAAATCCATCTTTTTTCAAATGTAAAAATAAATCTAAATTTTTTATTTCATTTTTTATTATAATTTATATTTATCTTTGTTACTTGTCTTGGGCATTATAGTAGCAGAATGTTGGTCTCCATACTGTGTTGTTTTTTCCTAATTGAAATTAAGAAAAAAAATATAGCAATAAGGTTTTTTGTACGATTTTTTTTTTCTCCACCAAAAACTGCAATTTTGAAGAATCATGAGAATCGCAATTTAAATCGAATCGACACCCAAAAAATCGTAAAGGAATTTAATCAGGAGGAAAGCATATTAACCCAGCCTTAGTAGAAACCTTTTTTCTTGGAAAGATTAAAATAATATCAGGTATAGCTCCTTTAATTTTGCCAATCTGCCTTTGCATTTGGTCGTGAGGGCAGAAAATAAAACTTCAAAAAGATTTACAGTATTCACATTATACAAGGAGGCGCAATCCCCATAAACAGGAGCGTGTCCTTTTTGAAAAGAATTTTCCTACTGTCAGATGGAGGCGGACACAAGGGGCTGGGGAGGAGGGGCTGTGGGTGGAGCTTGGCCGGCCCTCGGCCAATCGAACGCTCACTTTTCTCTTCAGGGCTATTGTAGCCGTCACTGTCTGCCGGGCTGTAGTCCCGCCCGGTTCGCTTGGGGGAAGGTCGTGGGCTCGGGCTGCTCTCGACTCTGGGCCTCTTACGGCTGGAACAGAGAAAAAAAATCCGCGACTGTTACTCCAAAAGCTGCGAGAGTTTAGAGATTAAATCTTCATGTTGTTTTGAGCAACCTCTGTAGGTTTTCCAAGTTGGTTTCCCCAACTGAGAGGCATTCTTTTTAAACAGAGAAAGTTAAATTTAACTTTATTAATCTCCTAACAGCTGGGTTTATTATATAAAAAACAACATGAATACAGAAAAATGTCTGACGGAAAGAAAGTGGCATAAAAGATCAAATAAATTAATGACAATGAATGATGTTATACATAAGTGAATGAAAGCAAAAAAAAAAATTGATAAAAAGGCAAGAAAAAAGGTAGAGATGGTTTGTGCAAAATTAGAAATTAAAGCGAAAAGATTGAACCCATGATGGAAATACATCTGAATTAAAGAAGACTAGATTCAAGCTGAACTAAATTATTTCATTGGCCAAAAAGTAAGCACTCATGTAAACTATGGATAGGCACAATCAATCGATGATCGATTAACTATTGTAAATTTTAATAAGTTAAATTATCTTTTAATCAATTAAAATGCATCTTTAGACTGCTGCTGAAGTCGTATATATAAGAGCATATTTCCCAGTGTAACCAGTGAATGAATCCCGTTTAACTGCAACAAGAGTTGTTAATCTTGTAATTAAAATCTAAATAAGGAAACAATCTAGGGTTTTGAAATACTGGCTATAAATATTGAATTTAAATCTAGAAAAATTAACAATTAATCGATAATCGATCGTTACTTCTCCTGATGATCAATTAGGACAATTTATTCAAATGCCCATCCCCAATGTAAACCAATAAACAAAACATACCCTGTTTTATAATATAATAATTATATAATTATGTAATGGACTCATTACACTTGTTTGAGCTAACTATATAGAACAAGAGCATCCAACACCAGTCCTCGGGGACGAGAATCCTGCCTCTGATACAAAATAACTTCCATTTACACCAAAAAATAAAAATTTGCTGAAACTAAAAGACAGAATTCTATTAATATTTGCATATAATTTGTCACTATTTGTGCTCTCTTGTTTATTCACATCAATTATCTGCCTTCAGTGATCATATTTTGATTCTAACATCTCAGATGTGGCAGCAAAGCTCACACCTGTAGCCTGGTGGGCTATTCTGAGCCAAATAAACTGGGAAGAAATGTTTTTATGTCATTAATACATACCTGATAGAGCCATAAAATGAACATTAAAGGTGAAAATGTCCATCCTTTTTGCATCAGGCTAATTGCTAACAACTAACATGCCAAAAATATCTAATAAACTAATTTTGTCTTATATTTTTAAACCAAAGGAGAGAAATTATTCACTCTTTTCTTTTAAAGCAATAAATGAATAAAAATATAAAATTCGGAGCAGAATCCGTTTCAGATGTAAACCTTTTTGACCAGAAGGAAATTAAATCAGACGCTCATACGTGCCTCATCTTCCGGTCATCCCGGGCGTCCCGAACAGACCGCTCGTCTCTGGCGTCCTCTCTCCTGTCCCGCCTCTCCTCCCGCCCTCTCTCTCGCTCCTCCCATTCCCGCTGCCTCTCCCGCTCCCGTAGCTCCCGCTCCCGTAGCTCCCGCTGCTCCCTCTCTCTCTCCCTCTCCTTCCTCTCTCTCTCCCGTTCCCGCTCCTCCCGGTCTCTCTCCCGTTCTCGCTCCCTCTCTCTTTCACGCTCTTTCTCCCTCTCCCGGACCCGTTCTCTCTCCCTCTCTGCCTCCCTTTCCTTCTCTCGCTCCTTTTCTCGCTCCCGCTCCTTCTCCTTCTCTCTCTCCCGCTCCCTCTCTCTCTCCCGTTCGCGGGCCCTGTCCTCTCGTCTGTCCTCCGACCGATCCGTCCGGCGTTCCTCTCTTCTCTCCTCCCTCTCAGACTCCTCTGACCTTCCCTGGTATCTGTTTGGAGAAGCTCCTCTCTGATCTGGAGGTAAAAAAAAGAAAACAGTATGTTTTACAAATCCAAGTTGCTAAAACATGCACAGAACTCGTCTGCATCCAATTCCTCTCTCCATTACATGGATGCAGCCTCTTCCTGCAGATGCGGTTAGTTTTGTTCTGGCCAAATAAAAGCATTTTTGTTTTTTCTCGCCTGGTACATCTTGTGTATTATTGCTGATAAAACAGTCATCTTATGATGCACAATCAAGTATTAAACATCTTTTTTTCCAGGACAACCTGGGCTTTCATAATATTCATGATGCACTGCTGTCACATGGATGACATAAAAGTTCTAGAATTATAAAAAGACAGGAAAAAACAAAAGGGAAAAATAATTTCAGAAAGATCCACTGAAAAGGCCCAGTGAACTGAAATAAAAAAAACTCTCTAGGCACTATAGAAATGTTGGGTTTTGGGGGTACTGGGGTAAAAAATTAAGCCTGTAACTGTAAAACAAATGTCAAAATTGTTCCATAAGTGTAATAAACTCCCATTTGCTCACTGTTTTTGGTGCCATTCTTGGAAGCAGTTTACCCTTTGCAGTGTATTTTTCTATTATAAAATGAAAAACAAACTGCACATAAACAAGTAACAAAGCTAAAAGTAGCATATAGTACAATCTAGTGAATTTCCATACTATTCCTTTCAGAAATGTGTCTTTATTTGTCTAGTCCTGCACCCATCGATCATTGCCTGGGATGTGCGTGTTCCTTCCATGCAAATTTGTCTTTAGACATCAATTATTCATTATGAATTATTGCTTTTGGATCTTTCATCTCATGTGATACCATTCGATAATCCCATTGAACAATGAGATTCCAATACATAAAGCTTAGCTTCTCTACGTCAGACCGACATACCAGAACTATCGGCTTAGAGCTTTTTTCATAGAGAAAAAGACTATATTACCATTACCGAGACATACGCGGTTTTGTCAGACATATCCGCAGATGTCGTATACAACATCGTTGACTGGCGAGGGTTAAATAAAAAATAAAATAAAATAGCATATTTGCATTTGCATTATTTATCAAGTTAGGCTTTAAAAGGTTGAAAACAGCCTCACCTCGCTCTCGGTTGTCTCTGCGATCTCGTTCTCCATGTCCTCCCCTCCGGTCGTAGGAGGAGTCCCTGGGCTGCTCTCTTCGGTCGCTCTCATAGCGATCTCGGTCTGAACCCCTCTCCGAGCTTCTTTCGGTGGCACTACGATCCGTGCTCCTCTCTACGCTTCGTTCTCGCACCCCACTGCTCCGCGTCTCCCAGTTATCGTAGCTGCTGTCCAGTTGGGAGCTTCGGGAGTTCCTGTTCGAGCCTGGAGGAAAAACAAATGAGGGAAAATATTCACTGGATCGGTATCGAGTTTGATCCAGGCCAAAATTACTGGATCGTTTATCAGATTTTTTTTATAAGAACCTGTCCGATCTAAACCATCTCATATCCTCAACTTCACTTTGTGCATTTTCTGTTAATACACTGGGATTGCTTTTGTTTAAATTAAATATTTGCACTAACTTGCACTTTTATATTAGTTTAAACATTTGAATGGTGCAGCTGTGAAAGTTTGTTTGCAAATGCAGTTAAATCAGATGTGAGCTTTAAATTTTCGTCACAAATGACTTCACTAAGCGCATATTTTCCTCCTTTCTTTCGGGAACCAGAACAGTTGTTGTACAGTGAATGTGATGTTTTTATAAGGAAGTATGAAGCAAATTAGGTTTTAGTATTATCAACAACTTTTAGAGTGACAAAAGGAATCGGATCGGTACCGGCCCAATGGGGCTGCTGTATCGCAATCGGTATCGGATGTGAAAAAGTGGTATTGAGAACATCCCTAACAATATATCGATATTTTCTGATATATCGGGACAAAAACGAGAATAAGGGAATATCATTTATATCGAGTTAGCTTGTTTTGAGTTAAAAATATTAGCAATATCAGCTAATAATTTTAGCATTTTGCACAACTGTATCTTTGTTATGGTCATTGTAAAGTATTTTTGATCATTAACATACACATTTACTTTAATTTCAGTCAAATATTTTAATGCACATATGATTCTGATCCTTGATAAAAGTGCATTTAGCACTCAAGGCTGTAAATTTGAGCCATCTCTTTGTTTACTTGACCTATATATATCATATACGTAATTAAGAAAAAAATGATCGATATGAAAATTGGTTCATATCGCCCAGCCCTAATAACAAAACAAATCAAGTTAAATAAATCGTTTTCAAAGTTTCTTGTTTTCTGATAGAAATGACACAAAAGCCTAATAGGAATTCTTGCCTTTCTCTGCTGCTTCGTTAGCGCGTCCTCGTCCTCGTCCATTCCTGTCAGTTCTGTCAGTCCTGCTGTCCGTCCTTCCTTCAGTCCGACCGCCGTCATCTCGTCCGTGACCTTTCCCGTAAAGCCTGTCATCCGGAGCCGGATCCTCCTTCCTGTACGCATCACTCCTCTCTCTCTCCCTCTCCTTTTCCCGCTCCCTCTCTTTCTCCCGCTCCCGGTCGCGCCGTTCGAGCGACTCTCGGCTGGAGCGCGTCTCAGCCCTGCCGTCTCTCGAGTCCTTCACGTCCCTGTTGTCTCGGCCGTCCCGCATCGTTTCTCTCCCTCGATCCCGTCGCTCGCGGCCATCTCTGGAGTCCCGGTCATCCCGGGACGACACCAGCTCTGAGTCGTAGTCGCGATCATCACGGACACCATCTTTATCTCGTTTGCTGCGACTGTCTGCACAAGAGACGCGAAGCTAAAGATTTAAAATGAAAGACATTTGGTTGTCTGAAGGAAGAAGAAGGAAAACAAACAAACCATCTCTACGCTCATGCCTGCGACCCTGGCTGGGCGGGCTCCTCTCTCTCTCCCCCCTACTCCTCTCTCGCCCTCTAGAGTGGTGCCGGCTGGGGCTCGACCTCTCGGACCGCCGATGGGGTGAGGAGGCATCATGGGAGGCCGGAGGGGATCGAGAGCGCCGGGAGCTCTGCGGCGAGGAGGCGTGCGCTGTGGAACTCCGGTGGTAGGAGGGAGATGAAGAGCGGCGGCGTCGAGGAGACGGGGAGTGGCGCTGGGCAGAAGAACCAGAGTGGGAGGAAGGGGAGTGATGGCGCGGAGGTGTGGGAGTACGCTGGTGGTGCGGAGGGGAAGGAGACCTGCTGTAAAGAGACACAGGCAGCTTGTAATGAATAAACTTTAAAAGAGAAGTTCGTTTTTTTCAATCTGGACCGATTTTCTAGCATGAAATACGATCATTTACTCACCCAGACAGTTTTGGTGTAACTTGAACAGGAGATATTTAGAGTCTCTAAATATGCAGTTTCTGCAACAAAACTCCTTCATTTCACCAATGAGTTGTTATGAATCGCTGGTCTGATCCCTCTGTGAGCTCCTTGAGTTGTGTTTTTGTGGTGATCCATCATTATTTACAGCCATTACAGGCACTGTGATGTGGCCCAGAAGTGATGTTTTCGAAGTCCTTACTCAGAGGTAATGGCTGTAAATAACGACAGATCACGCCAAAAACGCAACTCCAAGCTGCATGGAGCTCACAGAGGGATCGGAGCAGCAATTCATAACAACACATTGGTGAAATGAAGGCGTTTTGTGGCAGAAATTGCCGTATTTAGAGGCAGCGCGAGCTGGCCCCACTCACTCCCATTATATTGGATGTACGCTGACCGGCAGTGGATCTAAATATCTCCCGAAGGAGTTAAAGTTATACCACAACTGTCTGGGTGAGTAAATGATCGTATTTCATGCTAGAAAATAGGGTCCAGGTTGAAAAAAAACAAACCGAATGCAAATCTTCTCCTCTAGTTTTGTAAATTTTTAGTGTGGATGTGCAAACCTTTGAGGAGGGGAGGCGAGTACAGATGTTTTATGGGAAGACACTTTGGGAGAGGGGGATTTCTTTCTGACCGGGGGCGACACATCCCTCGAAGGAGACGACACGCTATCAGATCGGTCATCTGATGTCACCACTCGCTTGGCCTTGTGGGAACTGTCCGATCGGTCCCTACAAACACAAAAAAAGACCAATGAAGTAAACTGAAGATGGCAGCTGGGAAAAAAAAGTTGCTGATCATGATACAAACAAAGAAAATTCAGCTTTTACAGTTTCAAACAAAACTGTTATAGCTGGTAAATCAGGTCACTACTTCAGGTGAATCTTTAAAAGTTGAACTCAACCTATATTACAAAAATTAAAGGATTAAATGAAGCAGGTTTTGTCCAATCAAGTGTTGCATGGGGGATAGAGCAAAAGGTTCCAGGTCGTATATGGTCTTCTAACTAAGCTGGCTTTCTGGAGGGGATTTGAGTCCTGCAACCGCAGGTGGCGTCACACGAACGGGGGGCCATTGTGGTCAGAATACGTTTGACCCTCGTCTTTTATTGTTCTTTCACATCTGACACATTGAAAAACTTTTAGTGTATTGGAAAAGCAGATCACATCCTCGTATGAGCAACTTCCAGGATAGTCCATATTTCACAACCGGCTCCATTTATATAGTCAAATTAAATGCCTTAGAAAAAATAATTTTGTGAAATGACATGAGATAAAAGCTCTAAATGTACCTTCGCTTTTCCTTCTTCTCTTTATGTTTTTCAATGTCTCGTCCACGATCTTTGCCTTCCTTCTGCTTCTCCTCCGTCTTCTCCTTATTTTTGTGCTTGCCTTTGTGTTTCTTCCCAACAACAACAGGAAGGTCCAGCGGGACAGGGGGAGGAGGACTGGGAGTACGGGGACCTTTCTTCTTACTGTGGCTTCCTTTTGAAGACCTATTGGGATGAAAAACAAACATTACCATTTAATCTTCCCACAAAACTCAGTCAAGTATGTAATACTTAAATCATTCTTAAATTACCCTAAAGAAACCTTCTTTAGTAACTATATGCCATCTGTCCAGGGTGAAACCAATATTTTATCAGATTTACTCCTGCATATGGTGTGGATGGAAACTTTCATATCCAAGATTTGTGGATGTGTGCTATCAACAGCATTTTCTAGGTTAAAAATCTTGACTTGTCATTGGTTGGCATTAATCAGCCTGCTAGAAAGAAGTGAGGGCAAACATGTTCTTCATGGGCTCTTATGTATTGTTCTTTGTCTAGCAGTGTGAGTTTATAAAAGAAGTAAACCCAAACACATGCACAAAAAGAAGTAAATGAAAAAATGAATAAACAAAAAAGAATTGGTAAATATTAGGTGTATGAATGCAACTAAGGAAATAAGTTTAATCCCTTCGCACAGATTTCTGGCTGCATGCTATTGTGTCATGTTTGTTTATTTGGATTCATAGAAGTTCTTATTCTTATTCAGTTCAGCAATTTCATTTTCATTACTAGTCTGTAAGAGGAACAGCATGTGCTGAAATGGTTCAACAACACCTTTGCACAAAGATAACAGCATCTTCCTCCCTTTTCCCAGTGTCTTTAGATAAAAGTTATACACATCCTCTGTTTAGTCAAAGTCTCATTCTGTTTGAAGAAACTGATTGTGATAAAACAACAACAACAAAAAAACAAACTGATTGTGCGCTTCTCATCCTAACACTTGGTAAATTATTTCCATTAGGATATAAAAGCAAAATGGTTCTGGACCCCATCCCAAAACAATCCTACCTCACTGTCTCTGAAACAGCTAAAGACAAGGCTCCCTTCTTCTCTTTCTTTCCAGAGCCGGCTCCTTTGGTTCCACTTTTGTGTTTTGGGGAGTTGCTGGCCTTTCTACATGGCGGGGAACCTTTGGAGCTTAACACCTCCGGAGATGCCTGAGAAACAGAGGTGACATTTAGGTTTGAAATCTTCAACAAAGAAAAAAAACTCTCCTCGATGCGTGCAGTGACTACCATTTGCAACCAGCTGAAACTTATTTCTTACTTTTGGCAAGGCCGTGGCTCTACTTTTTGTGAGAGTTTCATCTTTCTTGATAACTATCTCTTCTCTCTTTTCCAAGTTTTCCTGCTCCAGCTTCATCAGTTCTCGCTGAATCTTCTGCCGCTTCATCTCCAGGGATAACTCGTAATCGTAATCACCAATATCAGAATCTGAAAGTCAAACAAAAACCACATGCTTCTATGAAACAGGGAATGAGACAACTAAATCTAAATATGCACTGTTGGCCTTCAGATAAACTCATCAACAACATTACTTTTAACAAATCATGTACCTTCCCGATTGGTTTCCCACTCTGTGGGCTCTTCTTCACTGGCTGGGGTTCGCTCCTTTGTGATTTTTATATCCTCCTTTTCTCTGTGTCGGCCTCTGGAAGAATCTCTCTGCTATAAATAAAAAAAGTATGCACGAATGATAGATTATCACCACGTTTCGTTCTGCTTCTTTTGCTATTTACACTAAAAGGTATAAACAGCTGATTGAGGGTCAGCACCGCCCCCAACTTATATCAAAATCAGCTGCCAATAAATTGCTTCTTTGAAAGCACATGTCGAGAAATTAAACGGCTCACTCTGACTGTGGGGGATGTGGGCTCGTCTAGGTCTCGCTTCAGGTTTTCCGGATCAACATCCTGTCTTTTATTCTTCATCCTCTCCCGCAGATCACCTGTGGGTCTCTCTGTCGACCTGCTCCGTTAGACACACGTGAAAAATACACAGATGAAAAATGGTCTGATGCACAGTGGACAGAAAAACAAGAATAAAATCAAGATTCAATCAGCACATGAGCAGGTCCAAACCGTCTTACCGATTAAAGCTAAATCCTTTGCCTCGTGGCTGAGTTCCATGTGTGTAGCGACAAGTGTTGCCGTAACTGCAGCTACCAGTTTTCAGCCAATTTCTACATTGACTCTGAAAGGCAAATACAGTGAATTAACCTGAAGGTAATAACAAAAGTTAGCCATATGATGAGAGTTTAAATTATAAAACATTTGATGACCATTTGCATTCGCTGCATGCAATTGACTTTTGAAAATCAACACAAAAACTTTATTCTTATGTATGTTAGAAGTCCAAACAACCATAGCGAACCGCTTCAGTCTACATACTTCAGCAGCATTACTCCCAGTGCTGGGGCCGAGTCTTTCAAACACACTTGGCCTCCGAGAGGGTGTGGTGGGGTTGGTGGTGCTGCTGGTTGTGGTGCTGCCGCTGCTGCTGCTGTCAGATATGGTTTTTGAATTTTCCACTGTTACCTTCCGCCTGATCTTGGACATTCTGCAGGACTGAAAATACGGCAAATACAGCTCAACAAAAAGTTTCATAGTGGTGCACTAATTATACCCTAATAAAATACACCAATGCATGAACAGAATGTTTGCAATTAAAATGAATGAGTAAGCTGCACTTCTCAGAAAATGTCAAAAGGTGCAAAACACAACAAAACTAAACAATACATTACAACATTACAACGAAAGCACAATATCTGTCCAAAACAGCAAAAACAGAGAGAACAATAAAACAAATTAACAAAAAATATTATCTCTGATTTTATTTGTGCCTTTTATTAAATGTTGACACACTTAAAATCCCAGTAGCATCATGAAATAACCATTTTACACAACAATAATAATAAGAACCTTTATCTACCTTTTTATACCGCTACATTCCCTAAATGTAATCATTTTGACTAACAATACTGCAAATTGTAAAGCAGACTCTTTGGTGGAGAAAAACACTGAACAGGCTACAAAGTTTTCTGTCGTTCAGTCTTTCCAAAACATCAACAAATGAATTTTTCTGTGTGGAGCTGCTAGCTGCTAATTCAATGCGAGTTGCAATGCAGGCTAGCTTATGGTTAGCTGAAGTTCCTTCCTAACTACACGGTTATTATTCTGCTACGTGAGTTTCATTAGTTCATATGAATGTGAAGATTAAAACACCCACGCGGTCCAGGAGTTACTATTAAATTCACTTCATGCCTGAAAATAGGAGCAAATTACGGCCAATGCTAAAGTTAACTGTGTCATGTTTCATATTAGCACGGGGCCTTGAAGCCGCCTCCAGCAGCACGCCGGATAACATGCAAGTTTAAAAACACGGTCTCACCCAGGATATTGTTTCGGTGACGCATCTACTTTAGTCCAGTTAGTGTATTAAGCACTTGTAAAATATCAAGGCTTATTCTTTTAAATCAAAGGCAGAAACTGCCCAGAGTGCCCTCATATTGGCGAACAGTGCGCGTCATATCCAGTTCTTCTTCTGTGGTGCTTTTAAGAGAGTGACTTCAACCGGGAGTGAGTCATTACCGCCACCGCCAGCTTCATTGTTAATTTGTCACATTATGCGTCTGCTGTGACAATAAAATAAAATAATTAAATTATATATAATTATTACATAACTGAATAAAAAATTTAATTAATTACTAAATTAAATCAAATAGCAGCAGTCTTTATTTTGCTGCACCGAAAGATTTATCACAAAAATGCTGCATGATTGGTTTTTTAATTGTTTGTTTTTGTTTGATTATGTTGCGTGTTGTTCAGTTTTTGACATCTTTAAATGCTTTTGTGATACAGATAGTTTCATATTCTATAAAGGCTGCAATAATATCTTACAAACTTCTTCAGTGAAACTTTTTTCATACCTCATTCATACAAGTAAAAAATACAAGACTGGAAAACAGTGAAATGAAAAAGTATTACTTGTTTGAATCATGGATGGATATTTAGACTTTATTTTTTGTGATTTGGCCACTTCAGTTACATTGCTATTACACTATAACTTTATAACAATCACAATATCACTTGCTATGATAATATATTGACATTTCAGACCCAAACCAAGAGGCAGGTTTATTTCCATACACTTTTGCTCTACTGAAAGATAGAAAAAGTTAGAAAATTATAACAGTACAAAAAGAGAAACTCACTCCTGTGGAAAAAACAGAAGAATTGACAGAAATGTTGCCAATATTCTCACAACTAATATAATAATTTCCCCTAATTTATTTTCTACTAAAATGCATGGAATTACACTGTAGACAGGTTTTTGTTATATGGTTGTGAACTACTTTTTTATTCCATTTAAAGCAACATCAATAATTGTAAACTGATATATCTAAGATCCAATGTGCGTAATAATGACTGCTCAAGATATTGAACGCATGAGCCAATATGCAGGTCAAGCTGTTCACACCGTTTAAGGAGAACTTGCTGAAGTTTGTGTTTTCTCTATAACCTTTGCTGCAATCGTTTTCACCGCAAGTAGAGCTTCGTTACAGGCACTGGATATAAGATTTTGTGGTAACAGGAAGCCGTAGCGGCCGCGATCTTGGAGCTCGAAAGTGAAGGAGTATTTGATGCCAAGGTTGTAGGCCCAGTCATCAGAACCACCAGGAGCCAGGTCTGGAGACAGGAAGATTAAAGATGAATGAATGAAACAAATAAAACTAATTTTACTTTTGGAAAAAAAAGCCTTACATATTGTCTTTGCTCCAGCTCCATATGAGTAGAAGTTCCTGTAATATCTTCTGATTTTCTGAGAAGCTTCTTGGACCATCTCAAGCTTAAAAAAACAAACAAAACAACATTCTCTTACATTAGAAATATTGGGAAACTTTTCTGGAATGATTCACTTATTATTGACCAAATAATCTCACCAAATCATTGTGATTCTCTGCTTCATCCGAAGTGCAGGAATATGGGAAGAGCAGCATCTGAGAGTAGGAGTGGATGCTGAGGTAGAGTTGAACCGAGTCCTTGTGACTGCGCAGGAAATTTGCCACAGCCTGCGACTCCGGCTCAGACTCAGGAAAGGCCCCGCAGTAGATCTCAGTGCAGGGATCATGAGAAGCTCCCTCCGCTGACGAGAAGAAGCACAATAAATGATACTAAGATCAAAAAAGTGTTGAGTTCATTTTAAAAAATCAGAGAGGAACAACTTTTTGGAATCTATTTATTAGATTTTTCTGTACCATTTAGATGTGGTTAGCTTTTTGTGAGGAAATAACCAAGTTCAATATTTTACTTTAATATATTTCGCGATTCAACTGTGGAAGAAAACTTACTGCACCAGTTGGCGTCAAAGTTTCTGTTCAGGTCGACTCCGATGCAGGGCGAGTCCTTTCTGAGGGAACGATTCTTCCTCCACATCCTGTCCTGAGAAAGTAAAAGGAATACATACAGTTCAAACAACTTAATGGACAAGTGCTGTTAATTTAGAATAACATGTTATCCTGACATGCATAGTTAAGAGTGAGAGAGGAAGCCAAAAGTACCCAAATAACCACATGTAGACTTTAGGGTGACATGCAACCAGAATATTTCTTGCTGCGATGCAACAATAATAACCACGTATTATAAAACAATATGAATTATTATAATAATTATAATAGACCACAATGCAGCCCCTGAAAGGCCTGAAAGTATACATTCAAAGATACAGCCACAAATAAAAAATGTAGTAAAAAGGGATTAGAACAAAAACAGAGAATGAGTGACACAACTGCTGCAGAAAGACCCACATGTATTATTTTCCTTTAAGTAAAAAGGCAAATATTTAATGAAAAGATAAAGGTATAAAATTAATACAAAACTATTATAAAAACGCATTAAAATGTAAACTAAACTAAACCAGATGGAAGATCTGAAAAAAAACAAAGTAAGAAAAAATTATTGTAGATAGAATTTACAGCCAACATATTTTACTAGACAGACTAATACAAAACAGCAAGAAAAGAGTAACACAAGAGACACATAAACAACTATAAAGAGGTAAAAAAGATTACTGGAAAACAACAACAAATACATAAAATGACTTTTATTTATCATATAAAATTCTGTTTAAAAAGCACTTTTCATGCCAAAAAATAAAAGTGCTTTACATAATAAAAATACTGTATGCATATTAAACAATAATTTACACAACAAAGTATAAAACAGAGCAACTTTAAAATATTTACTTCCTCTTTCACACACACACACACACACAAAAAAATGAAAGTGAGGAGACAAAGAGACACAAAAGCAGAACCAGTGACCCCAGAAGCAGACACATATGGTAGAAAGATACAGAAAACTCTTATTCATGTCTCTGCTTGGGAGCTATTTTCTCAAAATCCATCCATGTTTATCACTTGTTATAACTGGAAAATTACACACACGTGTATCTGTTTTACAATTTCTTACTTTTGTCCATGTGTATTTGTATCCATCAGGGTTCATGACAGGAAGGACATAGACGTCCATGTTGTCCAAGATGTGAGTAATGTCGTCGTTGACTTTGTAGAATGACAGCGACTGTGAGAGAAAGGGCAGTGATTGCAGACCTCTGGCTGAAAAACAGCAACTTTATAGACATTTCCAAAGAGATTTTAATGTCAATGTACTCACATAATGTACAAACCATAAGCAGAAAGCAGGAGCGATCCACTCTCTGGCATGGATCCCACAGTCAATCCACATTGCTTTTTTATCTGGCTTGTTGTTCAAAGACAGCTAGGGGGAAAAAGAGGTCAAATGTGAGTCACCAAATTGCTACACAACATATTCAGATAAAGTTAGAATAAACAGCTTCATCATTATTATAGCTTCTATGAATACTGATTTACCTTGAGAGCATAAAGCGGTCGCTTCTGGTAAGAGGATCCAACTAGAATGAGTTTCACCGTGTTGGGATTGTCATGAGTGGTCTTATTTATCCAATCATAGATCTAGAATAGAGATTATTAACAATAAAACACAGCACAGCTATTTATCCAGATTTAATCTTCGTCAAGTCACATATAATGTGTAAATCAGGGATGTGAAATACAGGATTTTTTTTAGCTCCAGGTACCTGTGATTAAATGATTGTGTTTGTTTTACCTCCATTGTAATCTGTTAGTTGTAATAATTGTGTGATTAAGCAAATAATTAGAATGGAGTAAATACTTAAATAAATAAATATACAGTAAAATTTAGTACAAAATAATATAAAATAAATTTGATCTCAATTAAACACAATTAAATTTGTGTTAAAAAAATTTAACAATAGATAAAAAATGTATTGTATAGTTATAAATATTTGTTTAAAAAATAACAAATGTTATTATTTTATTAATCTATACAAAATATAATAAACACAATAAAATATTTAAATGAATTGAATGTAAATGTGTGACAGAAGCAAAATAGAATGGAAATTACATTTTTTGAAGAAGATTCAGCTTGTTCAAAGTGTTTTCTAAAGGTTTAAGCCATTAAACACGCTGATTTTTACTTCCTTACATTAAAACAAAGGGCAAAACTGAAGTTTTGATTATTTTGAGATTATCATGTTGTTCATTTACTGGTCCGGCCCACTTCAGATCAAATTACGCTGTATGTGGCCCCTGAACTAAATGAGTTTGATACCCCTGGTGTAAATCATAGAAATATTTCAGTATATTACTGATTGTAGCCTTAACATTTCTATTAAAATGTGTGTAACCAACCATGTAAAAACTTTAAATCTCACCTTCTCCAGATTGTGATACCTATCATAGAAAGTTTCACTGCTTCGGGGGTCGGTGGAGTCGTTCTTTGTCTGCATCTCAATCAACTCGTTAACGTCGGCCAGCATCACCCTGAAATATAAAGAGCATTTTCTTTCCTTAGAGGGAAATAACAGTGTTTACAGGTTGTATTTTCAGAGTAGCAACATACTCATGTGTTATGTCATGTTGCTGTAGCAGATGCATGACCGTCTCAGAGCTGTTTGCAGGAACAAAGAGATGGACTTGGGTTTCTTCTTTTATGTAGACTGGTGACACAGGTTGCCATAAGACTGTCTGGGAGGAAACATCAATGAAATCATTTACAGAAATGATCAAATTGGTTTAAAGCCAACAATTATAATAAAGAAGATATTTCAACCTGGTATTGGGTGGTCACATTCTTCAAGATGTCAACTTGTTCTTGTGTTTTGGGGGTGATTGATAAAACTGTGTCTCTGAATGAAAAGACAAATTTGTTGTGTTTTTCATTATCATGAGTAAATGATCTACTGATCTTCATGGACTACATGCATGTATGACATGATTGCAAGTGTTTACATAAGGTTGCTTCTTGCTGCAATAAAAAAAATAAATCAGTTTTAAAGATATGTAATAAAGAATAATAATCTCCTGCATTAATTACTACTAGACCCATTTACCGTGTTTCTGCGCAGTGTCCTGTCCTCAGAAGCAGGTCCAGATTCATAAAGATAAACAGGATCAAAAGAGTCGTCATGATGTCAGGGTCCGGGCTGGAAATGTTAGAGGTTTGCTCAAAGTGTGTGGGTAGGGAGGCGTTATTGATTGAAACTGTTTATTTAGAAGTTAAACTTTACTTTTTGGGAGGCAGGACGGGCATAGATCTACAGCAGCATAGAGCTGTCATCCATTTGAAAATGAACTGGGACCATATCATGTTATAATGTGATAGTTTATTCTAACAACATGAAAGATATCATGTTATAACATGAGGGGGGTGGGGGGTTTGGTCTGCAATGGACAGGGATGTCGTGCTTTGAGCAGAGCCTACAGTTTCTCAGACACTCCTACCACATATGGAAGGACAATAATCATCCTCATATTTTGTTTCGCTGTTCATTTCTGACTTCTGAATTTTCAAGGTGGAGCCTGTGGATGATGTGTCTCATCCTTTGATTGATCGATGAAATCATTGCGGTTCTAGACCACTTTTACAGAGGGGACAAGGCTGGGACCAGTGGGTTTTTCAGAGGGGCACATTCAGCCCAGAGAAAAAAGGATGCTGATGCAAAAAATATGATTCTTTTTTTTCATTATTTAATAACAACAAGTTACAAGTGATTTGTCACTGTCACCAAATTGGGATGGTTCAACATATCACATTTGCGACACAAGTGTAATATGAGAAAAAAAAAAAAGAGGAAGTAAAATACCCCCTTTCTTATTAGTACAAACTCTGGCTTCTAAAATCTTTTTCAAGCATTTTCATCATCACATTGTCATTACACTGCTGTAAATGTAATGATTTTTTCATGAAGATTATTATCTTTATCAATAAATCATTATCATCTGTATTTAACGTGTAGGGTTTGAACACTGACTTCACTGACTCCCAGCAGAATGAAAAACATTTTATTCAAAAGCTAAATTTCATACCATTAGGATACTCTACTTGCATTGAAAATTTAAACAAGCACAACTGTGAGGACCTGAGTCGGATTAACTCCCTTAATATAACAATTGTAGATCTGAACTACATGTGAAACGAAAATGACAACATAAAATTAAAAAAAACAATAAGTCACAAACCAACAGGATTCATTCAACATCATCAACATTTTGTCGACTGTACTGACTGGATAACTAATTATCAGTGATATTGAGCTGATAATGAGTGACTTAAGTGCAACCTTGGCTCAGTTTTTCAGCCCTAAGTTACACTAATACATTAGCTGCCCCACTTTTACAGCAACTGTATTCTGCGGTTTTGGTGATTTCTGGCAAACCGATCAACAGACAGATCAAGATTCAATGCCTTTACCTTCCTCGACTCAATGCTCAGTACACCCAGATTGCTTATTTTTTCGTCATTCATGGTGGATCTGAAGTATGTTTTCCCCAGCTTTAATGTAGAAAAACTTCTTACATAAGAAGCAGTGCTTACTGGGACTGCTACTGCTATTTTACATAGTCTGTAGAGCTCACAAAACGCTTCTTGATATGGCTCAATGAACAGTAGAATTCTACAAAACTGAAGGGTCTCTGCATTTCAGACTGTATTTTTCTGTCTAAGGTCTGCTGAACTGATGTAGTTCAGCAGGACTACATCAGTAGTCATGTATACACAGGAAGCCCATCATCTGTTACCTCCCCTCGGTGCAAGCCCGAAAGGAAATGTGGCACTTATGGGGAAAAATATTAAAGCAAATGTGCACTTTGCTCTGGACCCAGACTCCTCAACATCTTCAACTTCTCATGGATGTTTCAACCAGAATAAAGTTTATCCTACTGTTTTTCGGGACATTTCCTATGAAAGGTAGATGGACATGTTTTGTTTTCTGATGGTGTTTCCAGCTTCATTTCTTCATCTTTATGTGTAGATCCCTTTGTAATAAGACTGAAAGGATGACCTGACATTAGTGACATGATGGCAGGATTAATATTATAACTGGTTTTCAGCTCATTTCAAGCCACCTGTAACTAGACTTTAAACGATCAGGATTTTAGGGGACGATAAAAAAGCGTCAAAAGGGTAGTTTATTCTAAAAGGGTCTGGCATAAAAACTAAACAGGAAGTGGTGTGTGGTTTTGGGTTTTGGCATAGCCTAGTGTGGCTCAAGATACACACTACACATTTCCATACTACTGTCACATCTTCTTTATGGTGCTGGTTCTAATAGAAAGGATTATGCAGATTTAGGGGGGGAAATAATGTAAAAATAGAAACAGAAAAGTATAAAAGACGCACGTCGCCCTGGACCTGGGGTCGGTCTGTTAGAAAGTCCTTTAACCAGGCACAGGTGAGAGGGGGGAGGCCAATAGTGTCCAGTTTTAAGCAAAGTCTGTCCGGGATTATTGTGTTAAAAGCAGAACTGAAATCCACAAAGAGCATCCGGACGTAGATAACAGAACTAGAAAGAGCACTTCACGAGATGAAGATTGGAAAGAGTCCTGGAATTGATGGATTAACCACAGAGTTACCTAGATTTTTTTGGGACGACCTCAAGATATTTATATTC
>JAVQJG010130758.1:0-22612 GCA_036024015.1 Craterocephalus amniculus | reverse complement strand
GTGTGTGTGTGTGTGTGTGTGTGTGTGTGTGTGTGTGTGTGTGTGTGTGTGTGTGTGTGTGTGTGTGTGTGTGTGTGTGTGTGTGTGTGTGTGTGTGTGTTTGTGTGTGTGTGTGTGTGTGTGTGTGTGTGACAGCGTGTGATCGCGCTCAGCCCCTGAACTCTGTAATTCACTGCAGATGACCAGTTTTTGGGGGGATGGAGGCTTAACTTGAGCGCTTCCTCAGACTGTACCAGAGCGCGCTGAATGATTTGCTCCGTAGATGCTACAGCTCAGCCATGAAGTGCATGTGAAGTGAGTGACAACAAGTGAGTAATGGAGGAGTCGCTCTGCAGGATGCCAGTGGAAAGGGGCGACTGCACTTGAACGCGAAGCGAATGCTGCATCTGTTTCTGGCTGTCCCAGCCGCGCCGTGGGGATGGATACCAGCAGTGTCCTGGTGGGGATATGCTTTTTTCTCCTCTCCCTCAGAGGGTTTGCATCTTCTTCCCTGGAAATAGACTTCTGTCCCGAACGCTGCGACTGTCAGCACTGGCAGCACCTCATGTGCACCAACCGCGGGCTGCGCACCGTACCCAAATCCGCCGCGCGGCTGTCTGATGACACGCTAGTATTCAGCCTCGGGGGTAACTTCATCACCAATATCTCTGCCTTCGATTTCACACGGTACATTAACCTAGTAAGGCTCAATTTACAGTATAATCAAATTGCAAATATTCACCCCAAAGCGTTTGAGAAATTTTCCAAGCTGGAGGAACTGTATTTGGGACATAATCATTTAACGGCTGTACCTGCTGGAACTTTGCAGCCACTCAAGAAATTAACCATTCTTTATGGAAATAACAATGCCATCAAGAAAATCACACCGGAGCTCTTCTCCAACTTGGATAATCTGGTTAAATTGCGGCTGGACGGCAATGCAATAAAAGTTTTGCAGGACTCTGTTTTTCAAAGTTTGACAAGTCTACATTATCTGCATCTGGAATACAACAAAGTGCAGCACGTACATAGGAATGCCTTTTCAAAACTGACCAGCCTACGTTTTTTAAACCTGGCTCACAACAAGCAGGGAGCCGTGCGCAGTGCCCTCACTTTCTCTCAACTCAGAGCTCTGACAACTCTGCTATTGTCTGACAATGAAATCCAATTTATTGAAAGGCATGTCTTCCAAAACCTGAAAAAGCTCTCCAAGCTCTCCCTTAGCAACAACAGAATCTCTCATTTGGACAGGGACACTCTGAAGGGACTGTCGAGCCTCAGAGAGCTTCTGATTGACGGCAATGAGTTGGTGGAAATCCCTGCCGGTCTCCTTGACCATCTGGAGCGCGTTGAGGAACTGGACTTCAGCCGAAACAAGCTCTCCAATGTCGACTCTTTGGCCTTTTCTAGACTTAAACGCCTGAAGGTGCTTAAGCTGAAGAACAACTTTCTCACCAGTCTGTCGGGCGACATTTTTGCTCTCAACAATGTGCTTTATGACTTGGATCTCCATGGCAACAACTGGACATGTGATTGCCGCCTGGAGGAGCTGAAGAGATGGATGACTGCTGCACATTCTCAGGGCAAACTGTTAACAGTATTTGTGCAGTGTCATTACCCGGCAAGCCTTCGGGGGAAATACTTGGACTATGTGAATAGCTCCCAGCTGCAGCCCCTCGGGAACTGGAGCCGTTTTTGTAAGACTGGAGCTGGGCCTGAAGAGAGCCGCTCAGCGGGTGTATTAGTCAAGGTGGACGACGGAGTGAGAGGAGTGTTGGACGCAAAGGATGGAGGGATGAGAGGTGAACACGCTCTGGAAACGGGTGAGAGAAACAGAACCGAAGTGGAAGAACGGGGAGGTTTGGAAGTAAAGTGGAGGGATGAAACAACAATGAGGAAAGACGGAGAAAAAAGGAAAAGAGAGGGACAGGAAGAGGTGGGAATTCAAGGGGACCAGGAGGGTTCAGAGATTGGAGAATCCTCTATCCTAAAAGGAAAGAAACCAAAGAGGGAGTCGAAACCTGCTTGGAGGCGCGCCAAAGGGAGACGCAGGTCAAATGTTACTTCTAAAACTGATCCATCAACCACTTCCACATCCAGTCACATGACAGACATTAGACTTAGTACCAGCTCTCCTACCCAGGCAGGAGGAAAGTTTGATCTTCTACGATCTGATCAGAATGAAGCTTTGCCTGTTATTACTGATCCGTGTGTGTTCAACCGCCACTTCATCACTAACGTGTCAGTGGATCAAGTCACATCCAGTACCGTCACCGTATACTGGACCACCAGGGATCATCATCCCTACACGCCAAGACCTAAACCAGGCCTAGATGAAGTCCACTATCGTGTTCTGTTTGACAGATTCGGCACCCCGGATCGTTTCCCTCGCTACGTTTATGCCCGCGGAGCGGCTCGCTCTGTAAGCCTCCGAGAACTCAGCTCGGGGGTCACCTACATGGTCTGCGTGGAAGGGGTGGTCGATGGATCTGTGTGTCAGGTCGCTCCCCGTGACCACTGCGCAGGACTGGTCACTCTTCCTGAGGGGCTGAGCCATGGAGCTGCGCTGACCTCTGACCTCCAGCTGGTAACTGTAGCAACGCTGGCAGGGAACGCCATTCTGCTGCTGGTCATCGGTGGCATCTGGCTGTGGCGGAGCCTGAGGAAGAGGTTGCAAAGGAGAAAGTCGGCTGTCCACGTGCGTCACATGTACTCCACCAGGAGACCGTTTCGTCCCACCATGGCGACTGCCTCCGTGTCCACCGACTTCACCAGCTACCAGAGCAGTCGACCAGCACGACTGGCGCCACTAGAGGAAGGAGACCTCATCGAGTTCCCTTGCGATCGCTTTATGGACAATTGTAGCGTTCGCAGAGACAGCGACCTGTAGAAACTTCTCCAATAACTCCGATTTGAAAATATTGACACTGTACAGCATAGATATATGTGCACATGCTTATCGTTTCAGTCTTTTTCACACATGCTGCAGCATCATACTATAAACACACAGCTGAAAACAAACACACATGACAGCTTTTTTAGGCCCGAACTGTCTGCAGAACAGCTGAACTTATGAGGTTCTTTCCGGACTCCAGAGGAAATCCAGCCGCTCTGGCTTCCCCTTCCTGCTTTGTGCCTTTCCTCTTTCATTTCCTTGCACCTGCGACTGCCTCTTAATGTTGTGAGCTGAAGTGTGCACATATGAATGTTGTACCACTGATTTCAACTATGGTGCTAATACTGTATTCAGACATTATATTGTCTCATTTTTGTACAGAATGTAATAATGGCTGCTGGCTGGCAGGTAAAAAAAGTACTTTTTTGTACCACAACTATTATGTTTTATACTTTTATATTGGGCTTTGTATCTTTTTACATTACACAAAGAAGTAAAATTCCCAGGAATGTGACTTATTTTCATTGCAGAGTTTGTGGATTGTTTAATAGTGGAAGAGATGCTGCTGTTTCTATGGCTACTGAGCAAAATAACATGTTTCCAGGGATACAGGGAATATATATGAGAAGTATCCTTTCATATGCTTTTTATATATAAACGTATTCTAATGATAATTAGTTCAGAAAAAACTAAAACTGAACATGTTTTATGTTCATAGGTTCAGCATGAAATGTCTCTGGTAAGCAGTCTGTCCATCTATTTTATAGTAGCCCAAGAAATAACCCCATCTGTTGCATTGGAAAATATAGAAAACTAATCAGTGTGAGGTTGTTGGAAGCATAAGTGTGTTGCGTGCTCATCAGAATGATGTCTGGCAATGGTTAAGCTGCCCCTTTGTTTGAGTCAACAGGGTGGAGTGTTTCCCTGCAGCATCGAAATAACTCACATGCAAAAACCCTTACACACACACACACATACTGTACATGCATACACACATACTATACATATCATCCGTTTGTTTGAAGTGTCAGACATTAAAGCTAATGTCAGAGCAATAGCTAATTTTCCACATGCACAACTTGGTAACAGTTTGAAAAATGGGCAAATTATATTCAATTTAAATAACAGAGGAAATGCTACTCTAAGTGGTTTGCATTGTTCAATGAGAAACCGTATGTTTCTATAAAAACTCAAGACTCTACTTTGCTGACCACCTGATGTTGTTCTGCTGAGCTATCACTGATAGAAGTCAACACTAGATGGCAGAGTAGACCACACTGTCTGTCTGTGCAGAGCCACACTGATAACCATGTCTCATCTCCCCGAAAAAATCACATTAAAATACCAGAATAAGTCTTTATTTTAGCATTAGATGTACAGCAATTGTCCACATCTTTTCAGTACAAAAAGTGTAATTTAAGTGGAAAGTAGCTGAAAGGGTTTTAGACATGAAGTGCAATTTATAATACTTTAGTGACTCAAGGCAGTTCAGCAAAAAAGGTGCCTTACATGAAATATTGTGTAACCATCTTTTGAATGTCTTTTCCAACATAGATGTAATTTGGACTGACTTCTATTTACAAGACTATGAAATTTAAAAGCTCAAAGTATACCCCCACGAAAAAAGATTTCTACATTTAATCAGAAGAAGAGACACATATACAGTCGTACTGTTTATTGCAAGCTGCCTTTGTTTGAAATAAAAGGCATAAAGTGTGCAAGAACAGCTGCTCAGTTAGAAATATAAACTAAAATATGAGCTTTGTTTTTTTGTCAATTAGTGCAAGATTTAAGAGCAAAAAAAGTTTAAAAAATATAAAAATGTAACGTGATTGCGTGTGGATAGGCAGTAGGTCACAGATGATGGTTAGACTTATGTAAACAGAAACAGGCATTTTCTGCATGAACACAGGATCCAGTTGCTGTCGAACCGTCACAGACTTTTTTTTTTTAAACAAGGCTCACAGAAAGTTTCATTTTTGCACCTGATAGGAAAAATTCTACACCTCGACTTCTCACCCAGCCAGTAAACCTGATAACAATGTTGAAAAAAACACCTCAGTGCTCAAGTGGATTTGTAGATTCCCCTAAATCCAGCTCAGTATCTTGTCTAAAGAAGATGAGCTAGTTTCCAGGTGGGGGGACGTGGCCGGTGTCGCTTCCAGCTGTGGAGGAGGTGGAAATGCTGTTGTGTTGGATGGCTTGTAGATGAGACCCAGGACCTGCAGGGGTGGGACTTCCTCCTGGGCTCACCCCTGCAGCTGGACACAGAGACAGCCATCAAAGTCACTGTTAAAGTGTTTGTCCGCTCTTGGAGTTATTCTTGCCATCGCTTCATATTGAACATTTAATTGATTAATAAAAACCCATCGGAGTTCAGGGTAAATGAAAATATCTTTAGTTTTTATTTGACATTTGATTACTGTACATACAGGTAAAAAGACAACAATAGAAACATGTGAATATAGGACATGGCGAAACTGCGTCCCTCTTTGTTCTCTGATGCTTTGGAAGCGCAGCTTTTGTTTTTAGGCCAAAAGGCACAGTACTTTGTTTTTTTCCTTACTAATTTTCATAACAGTCAAAAAAGTTGTGCTGAACATTAACCATAACCTGCCTGGAGTGCAAAATGGTTAAGATCTGATATGCTAAAGTAGTATGACAAAATATGGGTAACATTCCTTTAAATGGAGAGTTGATAGTGCAGTGCTTTCCCTTGATTGGCTCTCCTTAGGAATCAAAGTGCATTGCTTTATTTGGAGTCTGTGGGGTAAAAAGCAGTTTAGTTTTCTTTAGTAGCGGTCTGTCAGATACAGTTTCAGGTCTCTGTTTTTGTAAAGATGTCCCTAATTACATGGCTTTCATGTAACCAAGTGATATAAGAACATGTACATTGTACATTTAAGGAAGAATTAACCTAAATTCTGGAAAAGCTTTTCTAGACAGAAGTGAGGGGTTTATGGGGTTTTACTCACTGGGGTACCCCTGTGCCTCTCTCTGCCGAGCCGTGACGGGACAGTCCTTGTGTGTGAGCAGAATCTGCTTCAGCTGACCCACCTCCGACCTCAGAGACGTCACTTCATTCTGGGAACACACAGACATATTATATCCCTCCGTCTGATTCCTGCGGTAGTGAGCGCTTGTCTGCATGCATCCATCCCACCTGTAGCTGCAGGTTTGTGTGCGTCAGCTCTTCGGCTTTCTTCTCCAGCGACGACACCCACAGTTTCCTCTTCTGCCGGCAGCGGGTGGCCGCCGCCCGGTTACGTTCCAGGAACTTTTGCCTCCGCTCGTCGGGGTCCCGCTCAGACGTCCTTCTGCGGCGGCAGCCACCTCCGACGATCCCCCCTCCACCGCCGCTGCAGCTGCCGCTTGCTTGAACTGGGTGCTGTGAATGGGACGGCTGCATCGGCTGTGCGACTGGTGATAACTGCAACAAAAATGTAAAAAGAAAAAGGTAAAAATGGAGCAAACTGTGAACCTGAAAGTTTAACTTGCAGACAAACACAGCTGGTTAGTTAGATGCGATGCCTTGCACCTGTGCTGGAGCTGAGAGTGGAGGTGCTGGCGGTGAGCTCTGGTGCAAGCGTGAAGGCGGGGATTGGTGAGCCTGAGCGTGCAGTACATTCCCTGACTGGTGGAGCTGGTGGCTTTGGGTCCCTCCCAGGTGCTGTGGAGGCGGAGCGTGGCATCGCTGTTGGTAGGTGAGCGGTGGAGCTGAAAGCTGTGGGTGATGAGGAGGATTGTGATGATGGTGGTGTTGATGCTGGGGATGGTGCTGTTGTGGTATTGGGGGTCCTTGGTGGCGCTGTGACATCATCTCCATCATGTGGCCCATGGATGTCACAGGGTTGTGGATGGGGACCATGCCGGCAAGGTGCTGCTGGTAATGGTGACTCAGCGTTTGTTTGGCTCTCTGACGAAAAAGAAAACAGGACAGATGTGGGATTCCGGAACAGCTGCATCTTTCCTCATTGTAAAGACAGAATGATGTGATGCACATTACCAGGATTAAGGCAGACTGTACCGGTGTAAGAATGTGTACATGTATATGAATTTGGTCTTCAAACACCAGATAGATGCAACCACATATACCTGCAGGATAATGTGTCATTTTTTCCAACCTCTTTTAAGTAGGTGAGTAAAGCGACAGAGCTACCAAGCTGTAGAAATGTGATTAAAAGTTCTTAACTGAAGTACACACTGCACTTTATCCATGAACATTTTTAAAGCGTTTCTCTCCAGCAAAAACGAGACCACAGCCCAAATTGTTGTTGGGTTATTTTCTACAACTCTTCCAGCAAAAAAAACTAACTATTCAGCTTTGCTTGATGGTTTCTTATTTTCCTTTTGATGTCATTCTAGAGGTTTTCAACAGGGCTCAGATCTATAGATTGAGTTGGCCATGAAAGGCTCTTGATGTGGTGATTCTACATCCAGACTGGGATTCCCCTGGCTGTGTGGCATGGACGATTGTCCTGCTTTAGTCCTCCAAGTTGGGCAACACAGTCTTAGCATAAAGAAGTAAATGTCTTGGATAATCTTATAGTAGGTATCTTTATCAATACATCCTTCACAAAGACACATCTGCCTGATTCCAGCCTTTCTGATGTACTCCCAGACCGTCACTGATCCTCTACTACATTTAAAAGTCAGTGCAAAACCCTGTGGCTTGTAGGCCTCTCCATGTCTCCATCTAACCATAAAACAATAAGGTTGGGCAAAACTGAAAACTGGACTCAGAGAAAATACTTTACTCCAGTTTTCTACTGTCCCACTCCTGTGGTCTTTTTCAAACCTGAGTACAGACGGTGCTGCCCGTTTCCTGTTTTCCAGCTTTTCTTGCTGTGCATTTTACCACAGTGTCAGTTTGCCAGTGTTTGATTGTCACTAAATGTCAGCGACTCATTGTCATGTGATAAGTTTACAGTCATCCCTTTCAGTTCAAAGTTTTCTTTTATCCTCTACCAGACTGTAGCTTTATTGTCCTCATAAAGCAAAATGAGGTGTGCTCGTGGAGGAATATAATTTTGGGTAGTTTCCATCAGAGATACTGATATGAGAATACATGGTGGTCTCTTGTTTTTTTTTCCAGAGCTGTGCAGGCTTACAATTAACTAACAGTTAATATAAGTAATGAATTCATGTTTAAATTTGAAAGAAATAATGGATACATACAATACTATATTTAAACGTTCTACAAAAAGGATTGGGCAACACAATAAATTGGAGAAAAAAGTAATGGTGTGTATGGCACAGTCATTCCTTTGAGAAATTACTATCCTAGCAATGATTGTACAAAGTAATTTCACTACTACTTAAAAAAGATGCTACAGGTAGTTATGTAGAGTATGCTTGTTGGCATGACAGGCTTGTCTTGTCTGACATACACATGTGGGTATAATTGTTACATTATTTAGGTGGAAACAAGCTTGGAGGCTCATTTATCAGTAATCTACAACAATTTTCTGTCAGAATGGCTGGGTTGTTTTTTAAACTGACCATCAAGCTACAAATGAATTCAGGTGCACCTGTTATGAGGAATTGTGGCCAATTTTGTATAAAAGACACTTGCTGCACCAGGTGAGCTAAACATGGCCCCGAAAGGCCGCATTTAGAGGGCATCATTGGTTCTCCTCACACTGACTGATCAACAAAAGTGTCAGTCATCAAACTAAATGATGGATTGCCAATTTTAATGAAGCTTCCAGCGCCCCCTGAATGTCTCTGAACGCCCCTTGGTGGGCTGTACTGCCCCCTTTGAGAAGCACTGATCTAGAGATGGATAATTTCACATTAATTTGCTTCTATAGGTCTGAATGTCAGAGGCTGCATATTCTATTTTGTTTATAAATGGGACAGAAGTTGTTAACATAGTTATCAAAACCACAGGGTGTACTCACATTTCACAACTTCTCATGAAATGATCTATTCAAGGGAAAAAACTGTAGTTTCGGAGCCAAAGCTTTATTAAATTAAAAGTTAAATCAAGTCAAGATCAAAGAAAAAAACAACTAAAAGTTATTAGTGTTTGCTTTTGAAACAACACAAAGTAATCAGTTGAAGTGTTAACTGTAACGTCTGTGAGAGAATGCTCAAATGTGTTGGATTAATGAGAAAAAGCTTAATGAAGATCTTGTGATTATAATGAAACATTTTCCATCTCTTTGCATATTTGCTTAACTGCTAACACCAGTTGAATTAGTGGCTGCATATTAAATATGAGCCAAATGTCTCCTCTGGTGTTAAGTAGCCGCTTTCCATAATATCCTACCTCTTTCTAATGTCTGTAAATTAAAAGTACATCAACTCTCAGCAAAAAATCCCCCACTATAGTCCATCATCGCACTTTCTCTTATCATCAACACTTAGAACAACTGTTGATAAGAGGTATAATTTGTTCCAATAAAAATGCTGCCGTCTGCAGCTTGATACCTTCACACTTTATCATTCCCGTGTATCATCTGACTAAACAGACTGTACGAGCTAAATTAAACCTCATCTCACCTTTCTCCCACACTCAGCCAGAGAGGGAGAGGTCATGTTTGGAACATGACATCACCCCCCTCCCTCCCCATCCCTGGCAATATTGCTATCCGCTCGCTGTTACACAATATTTCTTTAAGAGGAGAAGCAGATTTCTCTCTCTCTCTCTCTCTCCCTCCCTTTCCCTCTGTCTGTCTCTCTCTCTGTCTCACTCCGTCTCTCTTTGCCATTCAGCGTTGAAAAAAAAGGGAGCACATTTAGCGGTTGCCAAGGATGAGGTCATTGGGCCATCTTGTGGCAGCTTTACCAGCCAGCCAGAGTGCCAGTCAAACACACACGCACAGCCACACACACACACACACACACACACACACACACACACACACACACACACACACACACACACACACACACACACACACACACACACACACGAAGCAGGACGGGACATGAGTGTTTCAGCTCTGTTTACTACATAGAAACACCCTGACGTTGGCTCTGCTGATTACATCATAGCTCTCCTTGGCCTGGATGACAAACCACGTTGATATTTCTGTCTGGGGGGGATCAGTGAATGAAGACACCAAACTGTACATGAGACATTGATCCACTTGTCTAATGTTTACTTTTCCACTCGAGCTGAGTGCAGCCTTACTGCACAGCAGAGGCATGTTAATACGCCTCCTGTGATTTTAAAGGAGCAGGGTCCCATTTGACACCTTAGAAATGCAAACTACTTGATCACACTAAATTAGAATTAAATGCTGCACTTAAGATGCAAAGAAGAAGTCTGTCTGTGATAAGTTTGTAATAACTTTTAGAGAAAAAGTTTGGTTAAGAGTTATGACATTTATGGAAGACGGATTTTGAACACATGCTTTAAGATTACAAATAATTCAGTGAGGCTAAGATTGGCATTTAGTTGTGATACTTAAAGTGAGGGACTTGATAAAGCACTATATCAGTGAGTGCCCTCATATATAGTGTATGGAAAAGTGGTTCAGATTTGAACTCTGGCTCTGCAATTTAAACTACTTTTCAGTTGCGACTCCATATACAAGCTCTGCTACAAGGAGCCATAACCTTTGTGAAAGAGAAAGCAGATGCAACGCAAGTTCACAGTTTTCCCTTTAAAGTTGCTTTTGATAGCACAAACCTATTTAACAATTCATTCAACATGTACCTTAAAGGGGGGAATGCAAAATTCATAAAGGAAGTGACTGAGAGCAAACTGACACAAGGAAAATAAAACAACCATGAGGATCATGGAGAGCATGTAAACCCTGACTTCCTGTGGCCCAGCTGTGCAGATGTGAGCATCCGAGTCAAGTTACGCTCTGTTTCCTTTATATTCCAATTAGAAAAAAAAATTGACATTCAGAAGGTGAGGCAGGGTGTGTTTTAGTTTGCCACGTGTAGGATATTAACTGGAAAAACCATGATCCCAACTGACCAGAGATGTTACACTGGAAAATCTTTCAGCGTTTTAATTTGAATCTATCTTATACCCAAATCTTTTTCCTGTTTCGTTAAGCATAAAACATAAGAAGATTAAAAATATGAAGTTAAACTCCTCCTCTCAATATTCATTAAACCTCTAAAAATACATTCTAGTTTGTCAGAATTAATATGAGCTGATAATATTTCTATAATCCCATGAAATGGCCCACATCTGAGTGCTGAATCATGTTTTCAAGAACTGTGACCACACACTTTACATATTGCAAAGTGGTCTGCAAATGAGTTAGATACAACTCATAAACTGACTCATTCCTAAAGAAACCATGTGTCTGAAAAAAATTGTGTTCATACACGGTGACTATTTTCTAATCTATTCTATTCTATTGTAGGCTACAGTCATATCACAAGAATTCAAACAAAATTTGACACCATAATTAAGTGCTAGTCATGCTGAGTCCAGTTGGACACAGGTGCAGCTGTGAAGTGCTAGTGACATTGCCTTCTTGTTTGTTTTAATTTCTGTTTCTTGCTTTATTTGTTTTTTCTCCCCCTCTATAAAATAGTCAATTGTTTAATTAAGAGATCACAACTTCATTATGTGGCAAGATGAAGAACGGCCCGGGCGAGAATTGAGCCAACAACCTCCCAGGAAAAAGCATTGCACCCTGACCAGTAGCCAGGGTGCATGATCTGTATAGAGACAGGACCCACACTGTCACAGTTGCACAAAATCATCATCTTGGACGTAGGTGTATCTGTTTGTTCTGTGCTGAGTTAAGCTAATTGCGTAGTAGATCGTCCCACCAATGGGGAACAACAGAAGAAAAAAGTCTAGCTGTTATACCTCTTTGCCTCTCAGTCTCCATCCTGCTTGCAAGACTCTTTACCTCTTGGTTTGGTTAAATTAGCAGACAACAAATAAAGCTAACCGTATTAGCTCTCATCTACTTTCATAGGGACAGCTACAGAGTATGGAGTCAAATGAGACAAAAGAATATTTTTGTCCTTTTTCATTAATCAACCCAAAACGTTGAAGGTAAAAATGTAATGAAGCTAACTTAGTTAGCTGCCTCTGTATGTATGATGTATTAAAGGAGCTATACCTGATATTACGTCCGGCTATTTCAGTTAGCGAAAGCGGGTAGTTTTTAGCTTTGGCATGACGCTCTTTCTCGGCCAATGGGGTTAATTTCTTGAACTCATAGATTCCTAGGGGAACGCTCTTACTTGCTGATCCGAATCTGGAAATTCTGGAAGTTAACCTCATTTGCAGAGAAAGCTAAAAACTAGCTGCTTTAGCTAACTAAAAGGGCTGGATGTAATATTGGGTAGGCTAGTTCCTTTAAGCCACAAAATTGGTAGCTGTAATGTACAAATTAGTTTGAAATGTTTAAATCAGTTAACATTAGAGATGTTGGTGGGTACAATTTGTCATCTTTGGAGAAAGGTAGGCAAGCTGTTTGTCACTGTTTCCAATTTATAGGCTAAGTTAGCTAAACAACGCCCTGAGAACCCCTTGTTTTTACGCCTACTACTGGAAGAGGGCTGTCAATCCTCTTGTCGAACTCTGCTGGAAAGAAACCAGCTACAGTTGTAAATACCAAAATTTTAATCTATTCTTGACAACTGACTGTTGTCAAGAAGAACTGACAGACTTTGCCAAAATAAACTGACACTGAGGGATTGGTCAGTACCTGGGGGAAAAGTGGGAGGGATTGTGAACAGGGGCTGGTATGCCCATACCTTGCACAAAATATGTTTTTCTATCTAAAAAAGATAAAAATATTGACAAAAATAACCTTTCTGTTGTGCCAAAAAAAAAACACATCAGCATGTGTGAACATTAACTTTTAGTATCCAGTGACGTCCAAGCAAGTCCATCTAGATTCGGACACTTCTGATTAATTCCTCCACAAGTGTGAAGTGAATTTCTAACTCTGGAAGCTTGATCCCTTAGGTCAGTATACTTCTATCTATAAATCATAAAGGGTACGTGTGTGAAGGTGTGTAAGCCTGCGCATGATGATTACTGCCTGCCATACTTACAGTCATGTGCTGAGCAGATGCCCCTTGCATGGCGGGGTCTGGCAGAGTGCCAGGTAAGGAGGCGGGCAGAGGTTGTCTGTGTCTGTTTCGCATGTGGAGGAGGCAGGACAGCGCCCCGGGAACCGGCCTGTGGTCAGGTACAAAGAAAGAAAAAAACATATCAAACCAGGGGTGTCCACAGCTTAAATTTCCCTAATCATGGTTCAAAGAGAGGTGTGAGTTGAAACATTTATGGCTCAGTCTTAATGGCACTGGAAGGTAAGACTGAGACAGTAGGTTAAAAAGAAAAACTGAAATAGATTGACTCAAAGTTTTCATTAAAAAAGACAAATTGAGAGCCATATTTTTAAAGTAAACAGGTTTCGTTTGATTCATGTGAATAAATTTGAATGTAAATTACTAAAGAATTTATTCATTTTGTTGCTTCCAGTCATAAAGTCCGGAAAAAAATTACAAGATTCATTTAAGCAAGACAAAAACAAAACCCTGATGTTATTAATGTTGGGGTTTTGGCATTGTTCTAGCTTAGTTTTCATAATATCATCTGTCTCACAGCAAAACACCAAAGATGCACAAACCCCAAATAGTTGAACTTTTGACGAGGCGTGCAAAATGTGCCGCCTTTTTCATGTCATGCAGCACAGCTTTCAAAGTAATATCTTTCAGTGGGAGGTTCTCTTCATTTGCTGAGAGGGGGGGACTCATTAGTTGATAAACCAAAGGAACAAGATTTTAATATGTTTTGAAAATATCGTTTTAATACAAGCATTTATGTTTCTCTGATTCAAATTTGTGACCTTTCAGTGCCGAATCCTAGGTAAGCATTCTTTAAACCCATGCACAGAAATTGGTAAAATCTAAACTAACAGCATCTCCATGAGGAATTAAAAAGTGACTGAAAACAAAAACAGTCAAATACAGAATGTGTTCAAGCTCCCCCACTAAATCATTTACAACTAAATACTTATCACCTGTTGAATGTGCTAAGCACTACTTACATACCAGTTTTCTAACAGATAAGAAAAAAATGTAGATTCTACATTGAATAATGTGGGTTTGTGCCACTTTAATTAAATAAATGGTTTAAATGATTGGCAAGTGCAGATTATTCATTTTGGGGGGAAAAGCTTTCTTTGTTTCTTTCTTCTTTTTGTTTTGCTTTCTTTTTTACTGTCAAGCACCAAGTAAGTGTGGACAGGATATAGATAGATACATCTGTTCACATTTGAAGAGGACAGTTATTTGTTATTTATAATTTGTTTGACTAAGATAACCCAGTGATTTATTTTAATATACTGCAGGAGTGGAAAAATGTACTTAAATGTTTGGTATGAAATAAAAATACAACATTTCTGCCTGAAATAATCTATAATTCAGAGGAAAATGTAAATATAAACTCAAGGCAATAAATAAATAACAGCAAGTTATTCTAGATGTAACAAGCAAAGGGCTAAAAGAATCCAAAGTCCTCAAATAGGTTATTGGAACTAGCTTTTACAGCAGAAACAGTCGGGTTGACACCATGTTGAATGATAAAGATTCAAACTATTATTTCATCTGTAGTGTAAACAGAGGTTTGAATTGAAGCAGTGACAATGGAAAGGATTATGTGGTGATAAAACTGGTGGTGATAAAACTGACAGCTTGAGAGGGAGGAGAGAAGCTAAGGGATCACAGCGGGGGATGCAAGGATCCTGGATCCTAACCGTTCTCGCTCTCACCCAGTCTAACAGCGTAGGCCTCCGTGGCCACATTGAGGTCATCGGCCATGACGTCATCACCGAATTGGGGAGTTTGCGACCCCATTAACATACAACAAAATACAGACAAACCAAAACACCATTTCCTAACGTAACCACAACAGCTCTGCTAGGCCAGCTGCCGGGTTGCTGTGGAAACCAGTGGTAAACATTATAGGAAACAGTCAGGCTGTCGAATCCTTCATTCATTTAGTAACACATAGCGCCTTTCACTGACTAACAAACTGTCTGGATGCAGCTGGCATTGATTTATTGTTCCATAATGGACTGTCAGCTCTCTCCCACTGTCCTGTTGTGGCCTGCCTGGGTCTGGACAGATGTTTGGAGCTTATTATGTCACCAACTTACTTCTGGCACCTTGACTCACCTAATCATCCACAGAGTTATGACAGACACTTTGTTTATGCTGAGTGTTGGAAGCAGATATAACCCATAGGCTATTTCATAGGAGGAAGACTCACTCTTATTTGTAAGAATGTCATTTCACATTAAAGAAAAGTTTAACATTCTGGATATCACTGGTGTCCAAATGCTTAGGGTACACATCACAATAATACACACTGTTATATGCTTTCCCTTACAGAACTCTATCTCCCTTATATTTGCTAAACTACAAACCATATAATAACAATATAATGTTTTTACCTTATTCCAGCAATACTGTAATAGTTTTATGTATATCATATTGCTTAAAACTTACAATTCTAGTATTGCTAATAGACAGAGTGATTATTTATACAAATATAAATGTATATAGATACATAATTATTGTTAACTATCGTCTAAAGATTATTTTTTGCCTCAAACTATTTTCATTTAGACCAAGGTAGTGAGAAGTGAGCTCTCGAATTGAACTTCAGCATGCACATTCATGTCATTTTGGAAAATAGGCAAAAAGATATCCAAAACACTGGGTTGTCTGGAAAATATAGAGTTTCCCACAGCAATTCCAAAATAATAACATTAAAATAACTGTTGTCATAAAACAATAGTTCAATCCAAATAATGAGTTCAAAATTAGATGTCATCCTATCCGATCTGGAAGGTTTCATTATTTTGAGACTTTAAAAAAAATGATTTAATATCCCCAAAACATGAGTTATAACCCACAATTGTATGATACAAACAACATTTTGGGAGTATAAATCATTAGTTACAGGGGCCAATGCTGCAAGCATTGAAGCCCACATATTACTGTTCGTCTGTGATTAATATTAATATTATTATTCAGTTTCCGCCTGAAATTTTGGCAGCGTACTCCTATGAAACTTTCTCTACAAAAGTCTCATGGTGTTTATATAGTTTGCAAACACCTGTGATCTTTCATCACATAGAAATGAATGGGATTTGAGCCAAAAGCCCAATTCACTTTGGTGACATACAGTTTAGGCATTCTTTCACCTAGAAACATCATCCAAAGATTTAACAGGTCATTACAGATGAAACATTGACAGGCTGAGAAGAAATTTTATAACTTTTACCATTTTGACACACTTGCAATTTACCCTATAGGAAATGTGTAAAATCACCCAAAACCCCTTTCCACTAACATTCTGCACTGTAAATCTGGCCCCAAAAACCCTTTCTCAAACAAGTGTGTCACGTGTCCAGAGTTTTCACTGTACACACACAACTTATACATCAAAACAGGAATTTAAGTTGGCTCAAATGAACTCCAGCTCTGAAAGATCTACTTTTCAGCACAGTTTCTCAGACCAAAACACAATACTCATGTGTTTTAACTTCCCCGCCGTTTAAATTATGTTAACATTAGGGAAAAACAAATGACATCGCCATGTTCCTCCAACCCTTGTGGCACTCTTGGTTTAAGAATTTGCTAAGACTTTTCTTTTGCAAACAGAGGTTCACCGTCCCCTCACTCATCTATGAGCTCTGTCTCTGTCTCAGTGAAGCAGCAGTCATAGAATGTTCCTGCTGTCGTAGCAACGCTCTTGGGCAGTTCAGTGTGGAACCTCACGCACACACATCGGGGATCCAGAGGAACACGATGCCGTAAATAAATCAGCCACAGTGTTTATTGTTGATTCAGCGCTGTCTTTCAGTGTCTATAGACAGACTCGCGTGGTGGTGCGCTTCTTATCCCATTCTTTCTCACACACATCCACACACACACACACATGCACTCTGTATATCACACCGCAGGTGTATCTACATATTGTCTCGCTGTATGTCCTCCTTTACACTCATTAGGCCTGCTTATGTCATCATGGAACCAGTTACACATCAGCATCTTCACTGTGACATGGCTGCTGGATGCTACATCCACAGTACATTGAACAGGGACGCAATACATCAGACTGGAGTGAATGCATGTCAGATATTCTGAGCACACCCCCACCCTCACACCGATTGGGTACTTTGCTGTCACCACAGCTGATCTGTGTTTGCAAAATGGCTGTCACACTGGGGCGCATGCAGGCAATGGCTGCATCGGCCACCAATAAAGTTTATCCAGAAATGTTCTAGTTTCAGATACTATCTCAACATAATGATTGAGAGGATTTCTTTTTCATTGCAATGGCTGTAATATGCTTCTGTAATCAAAGGCTTGTCTCTGTCACCTTATGAATACTAGTACTAGTACCTATTCAGATTCTTCTTGATGTGATGGAAGATTTCAAACTTGTGCATGTAAATCCAAAAATGTGTCAAAAAACTTCATATGTAAAACTGATGTTGCAAAAATTGAGTGAAAAAAATGGACTGCAAAATAAGTTGAACTTAAAGTATAAGTTTGTTTTTTTTGCAACCTGACCTATTTTGTAGCATGAAATACGATCGTTACAGGCACTGTGATGCGACCTGGAAGTGACGTCATCAAAGTCCTTACTCCAAGTTAATGACTGTAAACAATGACGGATCGCCACAAAAACGCAACTCCAAGCTGCAAGGAGTTCATAGAGGGATCAGACCAGCGATTCATAATAACACATTGGTGAAATGAGGAGTTTTGTGGCAGAAATTGCCATATTTAGAGGCTGCACGAGCTGGCTGGGTGAGTAAATTATCATATTTCATGCTAGAAATTATGTCCAGGTTGAAAAAAGAAATCCGAACTTATCCTATAAGTTTATTTACTTACATAAGTAGGGATCCAAAACAGATTTATTGCAGTGTACCTCAACTTTATTTTAAAAAATGTTGGTTTTGTGATCTTTATTCATTAATTTTAACAATGTTGTAGCGTTTACATTTGTGTTATTGACATGCGAAAATTGAATAAACAAAACAATATTTTCATATCCAATACCATGACGTGACATGGACTGCTCAGTGTTACACTCACTCTACAGTTTATAGAGGGGTACATGTATATAATCACAATTTCTGAGAACAGAGGTTCTACTGAGTTTCACAAATCCATAGCCAAACTCTCAGGAAGAGTGGGAGCAGCTGTTGGGAGCCAGTCAGATGAAAGACAGGAACTCCTCTAATCTTTCAGCTGAAATGGGTGATAACCAGGGAGCCATGGAAGCTGCCCAGCGCTAAGAGACTCCAGTCTGGTTCTGAGTTTATGCAGACATAACAGAGGCAGTGGTTGGGTGGTGGGCTGGGTATAATCAGTGGGATAGAGTAGAGGTTATTATAGCTCACTATTTCTACTTTCTTCCTTTTAATAAATTGTAGTTTGATTTC
The DNA here is from genome assembly GCA_036024015.1 of Craterocephalus amniculus. NCBI lineage: Eukaryota > Metazoa > Chordata > Actinopteri > Atheriniformes > Atherinidae > Craterocephalus > Craterocephalus amniculus. The sequence continues at coordinate 4,327 of JAVQJG010130758.1, read as the reverse complement.
TTCCCCTCTTCCTCTCAGTTCATTAACGAAATGATGAATTATTGAATTATGCAAGAGGAAATGCCAATCTATGTCAGACAGAATGAGTTATAGCATGTCCAAAACAGGACAAGAAAGGAGAAGGAAGACAGAGAAAAGGGAAATTAAAAGGAAATATGTCCACAGGCAAAAAAATAAGTAATACTAAATGATATATTTAGTATATCTAAATGTATATGTATATGTATATGTATATGTATATGTATATGTATATGTATATGTATCTAAGCTGTACTCACCCTGAATGAGTTAGAGTGGAAGGAGTCTGTGTGATGACTGACCCAGACTGTGAGGAGGAGGAGGACAAAGCTTGCTGGGCCGCCAGGCTGCAGCTGGGTGCCATCATGGAGCCATGACTCTGGGGATGATGCAGCGGTGGCTGGGGATGATGTAGTGGCTGCTGGGGATGTGGGTGCTGAGTCTGGGGTGGGTGCTGGAGCTGGAGCTGGGGTTTGAGCTGGTGCTGGTTCATACAAGATGGCCCATTGTGAGAAAGTATCTGCAAGGAAAGGCAGTGATAAACAGCTGGAGCCTTTTTTCCGAACTTGCAGGGCAGGATTTGGTTACGCACAGCGTGTGTCTTATGTTATGAGATGAAAGCGATTGCGATGTGTCGGTGTGAGCATGCCTTTATTTGTTTAGCTGCTTTTTGTGTTTGATGACTGGCTGTTTAATTTACAGGGTAGAATACGATCGGCCGGTGTACCTTTCCTGCAGCAGGTCGGGTATCTGCAGTTGTCTAGTTGAGTCTGATAGCTTTTATCCGCCTCACAAACAAACGTCACTCAAAATGCAAACTTGACAGGACTCACAAGTCAATTCCGAGCAGTGATACCAATCAAGAATCATTTATTGTCACCTTGCTGGCATAATGAAATTAACTTCAGCAGCTCTTGGTTTAAGGCACATAAGAATGCATGCATCCGCACTGTGTCCAAGTTATTACTTAGAGCTTCTTTTCATATGACACCAATATGCTGCTTAAAGCTTAGAAAGAATGTTGAATTTGTGTATTTTCTCTTACATTTACCTGTTTGCTGTCGTCCTCTTGTGTTTGAAGAAACTCTATCTCCTTGAACAAATCTTCACAATTCTGCAAAAACCTGGTTGGTGTTGGAGTCTGGTCTGAAAACATCACACACAAGTGGAAATGAAGAAGACAGGTAGGCAAAAAAAGATGTAAACATAAAAAAAATCCACAATAACCTCTCTTGTTTGAGCCTATTTGCTGTCTAAATCAACCATTGTCCAGGTTGCAGCGCAAAAAGGACAGAGAAGTCTCTCAGCCGTGATCTCTGATAACATCAGTCTGTCTCTCTGAGCCGTCTAAACATGCAGGGGTCAGAGGTCGGCTGGGCTCTTTGTTTTGACATGAGATTTCCTGCAGGAGGTGAGATGGGCTGCAGGACAGGGACACGGGGCAGAGGGACCCAGCGGGACAGTCTGCAGAGGTTAGATCTCACGCTGATGTTTCAATCCAGACAGACAGCTGTTTCTTTAGTTACAGAATCTTCTGTGTGACACTGGCGGTGACTGTGTGCTTAGTGGGACACAGTCATGCAATGCATAAAAGTTTTTCATTCTTAACCTGACAATAATATCATGAATAATAATATTTATTGCTTTTTTTCTATAAGATCCAAGGTAATATCAAGGTTTATTACAACAAACACAGCAGCAGTTAAGCTGAGCAATGAGAAAACAATATTTAGATTGCAGCTCTTCAGACCAATAAATCTTCTTTATCCATTAAATAAATTCAGTTTTGGGGGAAAAATACCTTGAAAGAAAAGAAAGAAGATAAAGAATTAACAAAGCTGAAAAAAATGTGGAAGTTTTTTGCTGTGACAGATATCATGAAAACGTTGTATTCTGATTATTTCAGCTTTCCATTTAAACCAAATCGCCAAGCTAAGCATGAACCTTTGAATTCATGTTTTATATGTGATATATTTAATTGTTAAGATACGAGGCAAAGCTGAAAGCAGCTACCCACTATTGCATTGATATAATAAATACGGTCCTTCTGACCTTACAATATATTTGGTAAATAATCAGCATATACTAATACACAAGAACTGTAGGTTTTGTGTCAGGTGGAAAAACTCTGCGAAAAAGAAATGAATATATATTCAATTCAGTTACGTTTTCTTCACTTTTTTATTTCTTTCCAATGCCACAATCCAAAATTAAGGTTATCACTGTGTAAAACCTCCAAAATTAATAAATAAGTGATCAAGTAATTTCATTGAAACTACTTTAATTGTGGATAAGGAATTCTGCTTAATCTCTTTGCATCTGAAAGTCTGCTGTAACAGCAGTGGATGATTAAATATTGCTAATCAACTGTTAGCATGGCCAACAGTCTGTGGTTGGGATGTTTATTCTACATACTGGATAAAAAGAGAGTGAAAAACAAGGTATTTTGGATGAGCTCAGTCCGAACCCTGAGAATCTCCTCCACATGTTTTGTTTTTAAATCAAAGTGTGCATTCATGTTTAGCCTCATCTGATGGAGTATACTGTGCATGCTGCAACATGAGCCGCCCCGTTTCACAGCGTAGACTACCTGAAGGAAGGAAGCCTGTATCAAGGTTATCTGATTTCATACTGTATAACATATCGTCATCATTTTTTCATCAAGCACTGATCCTGAGAAGGAGTCAGCCTGAACTGAGAGGCATGGGAGCAAAAAGAAAACAAAAAAGGGGGGGGGGGGATTCAGCAAAGGAGGAAGGAGGAAGATTCTAATTTAAAAAAAATCTAAATATGAAAAGAAAACTGTAAAATTTGATAAACAAACTTTGTTGCACGTCTACTGTGCAGGCCTCACCTGTGAAAGTTGTATCCGTCTTTATGGCGGGGAACTTGAGGGTCATCTCATGCTTGTGTCTGTGGATGATCAGATGTTCCTCCAGCTGGAAGCGCTGCAGCACACCGACAGAGGGAGAAAGACATGAAGGTTTTCGTGCAGCTGTGTGACACATGGGATGAGTTGTTTAGGTAAATCAGCTGATGCCTCTTAGGCTGACTAAACAGTCACAACGTTCTTAGTCTGTGCAGCATTTCAGAGAACTTAGCTCATCTGCAAGATAAACCTTCATCAGATCTTTATATCTTGCAAAAAAATCACATGAATTTCTTTAAACTTTTCAAGCATTTTAACTCTCAATCACTTCATTATTGCATTATATAGTGTAAGTCACGCTGTATCCAACTGACCTGAGAGCAGCCAGGGGCGCCGCACACATAAGGCCTGTCCTGTTTGTCATTCATGTCATACACAGGCCTACAAAAACACAAGAAGAAAGAACAATGTTTAAACATGCAGCCTTGTCACAGAAACGGACCAGGTACCCCTCCGATCTCGGCTCAATCTAACTAATTCAGCCTGCAGTTTTTTCTGCCTAATGTTTGAATTTGCTCAGACAATGCACGATAACTCACACACCATGCCTTGAGTGTGGAAGCTGTGTAATTAGATAGTTGCCACAGATGATGGATGTTTCACTCCGAGACACAACATCATCTCGGGGAAAATGATCCCTTTTGTGCCAGCGGGAGTGCAACAGTCTTGTAAGAGAAGTGCTGTTTGCTTTACCAAGACAAGTGCTATAATACACAATCAGTTTGTTTTTTTCCCCAGCCTTTCATTATCTAATACTAATAACATGTACGACTTAAAAGGCATCAGAGGCTCACAGTATCATGATCTGCTTTTCGTGGTTGTTGTGGACTGATGTGCTCCGTGTAGTGCAATTGTTTCAGCCTGCAATTAGGCTTTCATCGGCACCCAGTTAATAATATGAGTGTGATGAAAGGATGAATGCTCATCGGGTGTTGTATCAAGTCATCACAGGATAAAAATACCACACAAATGCAGGACAGTGAACAATAATAAACCGGCTTGGAGTTCTAAGCCGGGCTCAGCCCAAGCAGTTCGGCTCTGAAAATATTAAACCTGCCAATGAAGAGTTCAGCCAGTGCCGAGGAGAGCCTTTCAACTGCCTGACCTCGACGGTTCCTCCTAAGCTGAGAGCCGGGACGAAAAGGCGTCTGCTTCCTTGACTTTTTACCCTCACAATTTCCATGGAGGAAAACGGGAGGTACTGTAGAAATATTGCTGCTGTGATGTCAGGTGGAGATTATGTATGCTTGTGATAAGTGTTTGCACACTTTTGGTGCACACTTTGGCTCGCTCTTCAACCTTTGGTTTTGCATGAGCAGAAAAAGGGCAGAGAAGTGGGTCCTGATGTTATGGGAAAGAGTGAGAACTGAAGAAAGGGTA